>JAOWBN010020115.1:0-10668 GCA_028565015.1 Pinguicula moranensis
GTACAAATCCCTTCCAAATTCCCTTTGAATGCACGTGAACCAAGGCATCCACATGGACAAGTTTTAGATGAATTTTCCTACGTGAATTGCATGTCCTTTTGGAAAGCACTTTGAATTTCATTTCTCTCATGCACGGATTTCATGAGGGCTTTGAAGTGCATGGATTCCATAATCATGATGTTTGTGCATTCTTTAATTCTCTCTTTGACCATGAGATTTGCATGGGGTTTTCGTGACATGAATGGCCTCGGGCATGGAATTGGGTAAGCATGGACAAATCACGAGCACATCCTTTTGTACGAATCGGTGAGAGTTATCTTGGGCTTTTTGGGCCGACCAAATATTTGAAGTGAGCTTGGGCTTCTTGGTTTGGAACTCCCTCTTGATATGTAAGTGTCTCGGCCCATATGTCTCGGATCATCAAAGCAAGGATCGTATCAATACCTAAAAATGTTTAGGAGGCCCAACAAAGCAAAGAATGGCAACAAACGATGGAGGATGAAATGAGTGCTCTAGGAAAGAACGGTACATGAGAAAAGTGCTACTTGGAAAGTGACATGCAGGGTGTAAATGGACGTTTACAGTAAAACACAAGGCAGGTGGTACACTGGAGTGATACAAGGTCATGCTAGTAGGGAAAGTATACACTCAGACGCATGGATCGATTATTCTGAAACTCTCTCCTGTTGCAAAAATTGATACTATTCGAGTATTATTCTCTGTTGCTGCAAACCTAAGCTGGCCACTTCACCAATTTAATGTGAAAAATGCATTCCTACATGGAGAACTCAAGGAGGAAGTATATATAGTAGCCCCACCAGGGTTCTCTAGAAGGTTCCAGAACGACGAGTATGCAGGTTAAATAAAGCCTTGTATGGACTGAAGTAGTCACCCTGAACTTGGTTCTGATGATTCGCTTTATCCATGAAACTATATGGATACATGCAGAGCAACTTCGATCATACCCTGTTACTAAAGAAATAGGGAGAGCTTGTAACTTGTTTTATTATTTATGTTGATAATATGATAATCGCAGGAAGCGATGCTAGGGAAATAACAGAACTCCAAAAAAAATTTGTTCAAGAGTTTGAGATTAAAGATTTAGCTGAACTGAACTATTTCCTTGGTATTGAGGTTTTAAGGTCAAAATGGGAATTTTCATCTCATGGAGGAAGTACGTATTGGATTTCTTTGCTGAAATAGGCCTTGTGGACTGCAAACCTGTTGATACCCTGATCCCGATGAACCAAAAGCTACAAATCATAGAAAGGGATCTACTGGCAGACAAAGAGAGATATTAACTCTTGGTGGAAAAGCTAATCTATTTGGCTCACACCAGACCAGACATAGCATACGAAGTGAGAGTTATTAGTCAGTTCATGCAGAGGCCCCAGGTGGAACATATGGAAGATGCACTTAGAGTGGTCCGATATTTGAAGGGATCACCAGGGAGAGGGATCTAGTTTAAGAGGAATGGCCATCAAGAGATAACTGGTTATATTGAAGTCGATTGGGCAGGTAACCCAATTGATTGAAAGTCAATGCAGGATACTTTATACTAGTAGGAGGGAACCTTGTGAGTTGAAAAAGTAAGAAACATAAAGTTTTAGCCCTATCAAGTGCTGAAGCAGAATTCCGAGAAGTAGCAGGGGGTAGCCAAAATCCTTTGGTTGAGGAAGCTGTTGCCAGAGATTTCTTACCCCGTACAGAATACATGTTACCTAAGGTGTGATAGTAGAGTTGCGATCAGCATCTCAGAGAACCCAATACAACATGACTGAACCAAACACGTAGAGGTAGATAAATATTTCATCAAAAAAGGCTCAAAGGTGGAATCCTCAGTCTACCATTGACCAATTAGCTGATATCTTGACTAAAGCAATTTTGAGTCAGTCCTTCTTAGATGTGTTGAGCAAGTTAGGAATTGTAGACCCTACAATTTAACTTGAGAGGGAGTGCTAGATAGTAGATTGATAAGGAAAGATTGTTGTCAACTTTTAAATGGAGAAGGATCAACTTAAATTGATCCTTCCCTTATCATCATAATTCTTTCCTTATCCAAGATACTTTGTAACTCTATAAATTGTAAAGCATTCACACAAGGAATATACAACGAAAAAGAAAGAATTATTTCACCAATCTCTCAACCGAATAAATATTATGGTGGAGTCAGACTCAATTCTCATAGAGGATTGGTTGAGGAACAAAAGGTGCACAGTCTGGTATTGGTGGGAGTTTTTGGAGGAGTTGATGATGGATTTAGAGGGCCTTATTACTATCCCTATGCACTTGTTTCGGGAGGAAAATGTTATTGCTGATACATTAGCCAAACTTGTCTCTTTTGGAATCTCAAACTATTTCGTACAGGATTATGATCTGCTAACACTACTTTGTGCAATGCTGCGTTGTGAGAAAGGATGTTTGCCATATCTGCGTTATAAGCAATGATAGGTATTCTAGTGGTTTATTTGGCTGTATTGTGAGTAGTGAGCTGTAAAGCCTTTGCTGTGACTTATTGTATATTCCCGGTTTGGGATGTTCTGGCTTTCGCCAATTTAATACAAGTACTATTTTATCAAAACAAAAGGATAATGATTTTTCATTAGAATTGGACTCTTTATTTTAATGTGTGACAATATTTCTTCCAAGAACATCATACCATCGTAGAATGAAATCCACCACTCTTTTGCAAGCCGCTTTATCGGTTTCCGAATTCTCATTCATCGGAACATTCCAATGTGAATTCAGAACAATCCTTATCTTTCCCTTTTGGTAAACATGCAAAAGAGTCGATTTTCATCTTTACATATGACGATGTTTACATCAAACGATTTTATTTACAACAATCAACTCAAGAAAACCAACTCACCTGGTACTTGGTCATGCACGCGTGAACTGCACTTGCATGTGCCAGAAGCATATTTTTTGCAGATAGATAGGCATTTTTTCAATGGATCCGAGGTGTCATGCTTCATGCCTGAAGTGTTTTTTGCAGCTGTTTTTGGTGCAAGCTCAAGGATTTGGGTAGTCACTCTATGAGCTTGGAGATTTTACAAAGATGCCTGGGGAGTAGTGTTGATTTATGGGGATACAGAGAACAATGAGGACAACATTGGTGTGGAAATGCAAGGAACAAAGAGAACAAAATTTCTGCTGAAGAGCTGAAATGAAGTATGAAGAAAACTGAACCGAAAGTGCTTTCACGTTTTTATTTAAGTTAAAGTTGTGTTTTTGTATCTGTGACATTGATTAAAAGGAGAAGAAGCCTGTAAACATTTTGTGAGCGGGAATCACCGCAATCCAAGAAAGAAAAAACTAGTCTTTAACCCTAAACCAAACTTCTAATTTGTGCGTTGAATTTGTAGGAGTTGTATCATAAATTCACAATTCTTTTATGGTATCAGAGCCACAGGTTGGATACTGTTAAAGTCCACATTGATTGGCGAAGATGACACAAAAAACTACTAAAGAACTGGCTTGCAATAAGGCAATGAAAGTTCTGTTGGAGGAACAACTGCAAGTACATGGATTTGAAAATTCAGGTACTCCTCTAGTGAGTGTATTGATGAATGAAACAAACTATCTGATTTGGAGAGTTGGGATGTTGTCTTCCTTGGAAGCTAAACTAAAATTTGGTTTTATTGATGGATCCCTCAAAAAACCCGATGAGGATTCACCATTGTTTTTGCATTGGAATAGGGCTAATAGCCTTGTATGCTTTTGGATCAAAGGGTCAATGGTTCCTGAGCTAGCTAAATCTTTCATGTTTCTGAATGATGCAAAAGAGTTATGGGATAGCTTAGAATGGAGACTAGGGACTGCAAATTTGCCTCTTATCTTTGAACTGAAACGCAGTGTAACAGTCATGAGGCAAGGGAATGTCAATACTTGTGAGTACTTTGGGAACATAAAGCAAGTATGAGATCAACTTAGTCAATTGAGAGCGGTGCCACATGTTGATGGAACAGTTGGGGAGATGTTGAAACAATGAGAGAAAGAGGATCACATTATGGAGTTCCTCATGGGGCTCAATGACGTATATGAGCAGGAGCGAAGTCAGATCATGAATATGGATCCACTTCCATCATTGGACAAGGTGTACAACATAATTGGGACTGCAGAAAAGCACATGTAGGTCAGTCTGAACTTGGCAGCAAGCAGCAATGAGTTGAATGCAACACTGCTAACAAAAGGAACTTATTGGAGGAAACAAGGTGTTGGAAACCAGAAGGATAAGTCCCATAACGGACAGAAAGTAAACAAAAGTGATATGAGTTACACACACTATGGAAAATCAGGTCACGCCATATCTGGATGTTTTGAGCTGAATGGATATCCAGAATGGTGGGGAACACAAAAGAAGAAAGGAAAGGAAAGGTTTGCTGCACATAACGTGGAAGGAGGAAAGCCAAAGCACTTTGCAGACAATCCACTTGATTACAAGACAGAAGGGGGTGGAGAGCTTATATGAGATGATGAGCCTAATGCAGAAAGAACTGCAGAGAATTACAAAAGGGAAAGAAATCATTGAACCCACTGAGAAGATCACAGTGAACATGGCACGCATGGGGGACTTCGTAGGTACCTCCATTCGCTCTTTTTTAAATTCTGGTGAAGATAGTGATGCCTTAAATGCATGTTGGATAATAGACACAGAAGCTACAAACCACATGTTCATTGATCTTAAGCTCATCGTAAATCCTCTCCCTTTCCAATCCTACACTTCTATTTGGCTACCTGATGGTTCAGTCAAACCAGTCTCCTGCTGTGGAAATGTTAAAGTTTCCAACTCCATAACTCTGCTTGCATGTCTGCACGTACCTAGTTTTACATATAACCTGCATTCACTTAGAAAATTGTCCAAGTTTTTCTTCGTGTACTACAGTTTCTTAGTTGAGCATTGCTTATTTCAGGTTCGTAGGGACGAGAGAGTGCTGGCCATTGCGACAGTAATACAAGAGCTATACATCCTGAGTCCCTCCTCTTTTAATCCAGCAGTCATCCAACAACTGCAATCTGAAATCTTCTAAACTCTGCCACTGGCAAAGAGCCCGCGTCCTTTATCTCTAATTCAGAAAGAAACTAGCAGTGCATGTACTGTTGTTGATTTTGATCTGTTTCATTGAAGACTTGGTCATCCCTCCCAAGAAATTATGTCTCAATTAAGTACTTTTGCTAAATTAGGAAAACATTGTGTGAATTCGAATGACATATATCAGATTGGTCCTCTATCTAAATAAAGTATATTTCCATTCTTGGATAGCGCCAGCAAGTCCAAAAATTATTTTGATTTACTGCAGATGGACGTGGGGTACTTACAAACAACAATCTATTATAAAGTGCCATTACTTCTTAACCATAGTAGATGACATAAGCAGGTACACTTGGACCTTTCTTTTTAAACACAAGGATCAAGTGCCCTCACTCGTAGAGTCTTTCCTAGCCTTGATAAAAACTCAGCATCATAAACTTGTCAAATTCATTTGAACCGATAATGGAACAAAATTTGTCAGTGCAAAATGTATTGATCTGTCCAGCCGATTAGGATTTATTCACCTACGAACTTGTCCATATACACCATAATAAAATGGATTTGTGGAGAGAAGACATAGAACTCTCCTACAAATTGCAAGATCACTTTTACTTCAATCCAATTTGCCCAAAATGTTATGGGGGAGTCAATCCTCACAGCCACCTATCTACTCAATCGCTGAACTAGAAAAGCCTTGAACTAGAAATCTCCTTATGAAATTCTGCACAACATCAAACTTGATCTATCCACCTTGAAAATGTTTGGTTTTCTGAGTTTTGCTATAAACAATGGTCTAGACTGTGACAAATTCGATCCTAGAACCTAGAAGGGATACTTTGTGGGATATCCCTCTGGACAAAAGGGGTATAAAGTATATGTCCCAAAACTGAAAAGGATCATCTTGTCTAAGGCTGTAGTTTTCCATGAAATAAGCTTTACAAACTCCACAAATCCCTATGATGTTCAACCTCTCACTGTTGTCACCCCATCTAGCCTGGATGAAAGTTCAGTTTCAGTTAACACTCATGCTCAACTAACTCCAAACACCATTGATGAGCTTGTTCCTTCCACTAATCCAGAAAGTCCACTGTATTCAACTGCAAAAACTATTCCATCACCAGACTCACCAGAAATTGTTCTTAAAGACAATGAAAAAATTCCTCACACAGAGCAACCTGAACCTGCCGTGCACCTCAGATGCAGCCAAAGAATCCACAAACCATCTGTTCTTCAGCAAGACTTCCATACATCCTTCTGCATCTCAGTCAATAGTTGCTCTTCCATAGTGCCTTCAGATTCCACCTGTAGCTTTTCAAATGCATATTGCGAGTTTGTAGCAAATCTGTCTACTACCACATAGCCGCAACATTTCAATCAGGAAAGAAATAACCACAAATGGGTGGAGCCTATGAAGCAGGATATCAAAGCACTTGAAGAAAACAACACATGGCACCTAACTGATCTTCCAGAAGGAAAAAAGGATCATTGGATCAAAGTGGATCTATAAGATAAAATGCAAACCAGATGGTTCAATAGACATATACAAAATATAGATTGGTTGTAAAAGGATATAATCTGGTGACAGGTGTGGACTTTAATGAAATTTTTAACCCCGTGTCTAAGGTAGTGACAATTAGACTGATGTTTGCAGTTTCAGCTTCACATGAATGGGATATCCACCAGCTGGATGTAAACAACACTTTCTTGCATGGTACCCTTGATGAAGAAGTGTGTATGCATTCACCTTTGAGATATGACAAGGCAAAGAAAGGTGAAGTGTGTCTTTTAAAGAAGCCACTCTATGGTTTGAAGTAGGCCTCTCGACAGTGGAATCAAGAATTCACAAACAAGCTCAACAGTTTTGGTTTTCAACAATGTTATCATGACCCGTGTCTGTTCACTAGACAAGACCCACACAACCAAACATACCTGCTAGTGAATGTATATGATGTACTCATCATAGGATCCAACACTGCTGTCATTCAGGAGGTTAAGGATTTTCTTGATGTAGAGTTCATTATCAAAGATTTGGGGTTGGCTAGATATTTTCTTGGGATGGAGATTGCACGGTCTACTGAAGGTGTTTATATTAGCCAACACAAGTACATCAGAGACTTGCTAAATAAAGTAAACTTGTTGGACTACAAAGTTGCAGCCACACCCCTACCAAAAGATCAGAAGTTTGAGGCTATGGACAAATATCCTTCTCCTTTGTATCACAACCTCAAAAAATAAAGAAGGATGGTTGGACATTTGCATTATCTAAACTATACACTGCCTGGCCTAACCTATGTAGTGCAACAGTTAAGCCAATTTGTGAGTCACCACATGACAGCCACTGGTCTGCAGCACTACATGTGTTGAAGTATCTTTCGGGCAACATAAATCTGGTACTGTTTTATCCTTTGGGATCACCTCTGGAAGTCAAAGCCTTTAGTGATGCAGATTTGGGTGCTTGCAAGACAACCATACATTCATTAACAGGGTATTGCATTTTTCTTGGTGCAAGTTTAGTTTCTTGGAAGTGCAAGAAACAGTCTACCATTGCATGTTCTTATGCAGAGGCATAATACTGTGCCATGGCAACCACTGTGAGGGAAGTCCAATGGTTGTCCTATGTCCTTTCAAATTTTAGAATCAAATTGTCACTACCAGTCCCACTTTGGTGCGATAGTAAGGCGGCCATTGAGATCACGGCCAATCCAGTCTTCTACGAACGCACAAAACACATTGAAATTGACTGTCATGTGGTTCGTGATGGAAGAGGACAACATTGCTATGGAAATGCATGAAACAAAGAGAACAAAATTGCTGCTGAAGAGCTTAAATGAAGAATGAAGAAAACTGAACCGAAACACGTTTTTCTTTAAGTTTAAGTTGTGTTTTTGTATCTGTGACATTGATTAAAAAGGGCAGAAACCCTGTTAACATTTTGTGAGCGGGAATCACCGCAATCCAAGAAATAAAAAATCAGTCTTTAACCCTAAACAAACTTCTAACTTCCGCATTGAATTCGTAGGAATCATGTCATAAATTCACAATTCTTTTAAATAGTTGATGCTTTCCTCGTAGGAGGTCCAGGGGACGTTGAAGATGGTCTAGAATTTCACACGGTCGGTGAATTCCAGAAGCAGATCTCCGTAAACTCGCAAAAATCAGTCCTTTGGGCAGCGTAAGGCAGAATATGTAAAAATCCGAAGGCCAATGGAACCCAGAAGTAATGCTCCACTATCACGGTCTGAAGTACGGGAGTTTGATCACTTCATCGAAGATAACCATTTGATGGATCTTCCCCTGCAAAGGGCACGTTACACATGTATATCTAGAGGGGGACAATGTTGTAGCCATTTAGATAAGCTCTTACTGTCTGAATCATGGCTGGCAGAGTAGCCAGAAAGTTATCAAATTTGGTTATGTAGAGGCCTCTCTGATCATAGGCCATTATTGCTGAAAGGTATTTAAATACTGAACTGCTGGGACACAGTAGAAGACTTTGCTGACTTAGTTAAGAGAGAATGGGTCTCAATGGATGTTATTGGCCGAGGAAGTTATGTTTTACATGAGAAGATGAGGCGGCTGCAGCCTGCACAAGATACTTGCTCAATGGAACAAAGAGGTGTTTGGTGTAATTGACAATAAAGCAGAGGAGCTGAGGATTCATTTGTAGATACTTGATGAACAAGTAGAGGTCAGGAACCTCACAAACGCTGAAAAACTCAGCAAGGTTGGAACCTGGAGTCAGCTGCAGCATACTCTTCGGAATAAGGAAACCCTCATGTATCAGAAGTCTCGAGCTAAATGGATAAGAGATGGTGACTGCAATACTGGATTTTTTCATGCAAAAGTTAGTTAGCACTATCAAAGGCATGAACATAAATGGAACATGGACAGAGGAAGTAATGGAAATAAAAGATGGAGTAAAAGACTACTTCTCTACACACTTTGTCACAGAAGAATGTAAGCGCCTTACTCTAAACTTTCCAGGGATTGAGCAGATAATAATTTCTTAAACACTGAATTCACGGAGGAAGAGATCCAAATAATTGTGTGGAGTTGTTCCACATCGAAAAGCACTAGACCTGCTGGCTTTAATTTCTTTTTTCATCCAGTGGCATTGGTCTACACTCAAGGCTGACTTCTTCTCTTTCATACAAGAATTTTATAGGGAGGGGCGACTATCAAAGGTAATGACATCTACGTTCATTGCTTTAGTCCCTAAAACCAGAAATCCTGTGAAAATTGAACAATACGTGCCTATTTCTCTAGTCACTAGTGGCTACAAAGTATTAGCTAAGCTCCTAACAAACCAACTAAAGCAGGTATTGCCTAAACTGATATCTAGTTGCTGGACTGCTTTTATCAAAGGAAGGAATATCTTAGATGGAGTCCTAATAGCAAATGAGCTGATTCACATAGTCAAGAAATCAAGGAAAAAAGGTTTACTACTGAAAGTAGGTTTTTCCAAAGCGTTTGAGATGGTGCATTAGCCTTATCTACTTGCCATGATGAGGAACTTTGGCTTCTGTAACTTCTGGATGAAATGGATCACTTAATGCATGACTACAACACGTGCAGTAGTACGGGTGAACGGTAGCAACTCAGGTGAGATCAAAATCATAAGAGGAATTAGACAGGGGATCCCTTATCCCCTTTCTATTCTGTATAGCAGCTGAAGGCCTAAACTTGATGCTATGTAGAGCTGTTGAACTGGGGAAGTTAACTAGCCTAAAATGTGGACAAATCCCAGTCACTCACCTCCAAAATGCAGACGACACGTTGCTTAAAGAGCTGGCTCTACGGTTTTTGTTATGAAAGCAGTCCCTAGATTATTTGAACTTGTATCTCACCTATCCATAAATTTCTCGAACAGCAGGCTCTGCGGTTTGAATATCAGTACAGAACATCTCGGAAGATTTGCCACCACTCTGTAGTGCAGTACAGCAGGACTGCCCTTCACATATTTAGGATTAGCAATTGGGGCCAACCTGCGAAAGGCTAAAATGTGGGAGGTGGTTACTGAGATCATCAAACTGAAAGTGAATTCCTGGAATAATAAGTTCATATTTTTTATAGGAAAGATAACACTATTAAAATTTGTGCTGTCAAGTCTTCCAATTTACTATTTATCACTCTATCAAGCTGCAAAGAAAGTCATAAAGGCAATGGAGCAAATCATGGCAAACTTTCTATGGAAACAGAAACAGAACAGGGGAAAAGCAATACACTGGTCACTGGGTCAGCTGGTAGAACATATGCAGAAAGAAGGAAGATGGAGGGTTGGGCATCTGAGAGTTACATTTAATGAACAAAGCCCTATTGACCAAGTGGCTATGGTGATTAAGGATGGATCCAGGCAACCTATAGAGCCAAGTCATCAGAACGAAATACTTCCAGGAGAGGGACCATTATAGTGACTGGTAGCTAATCACATTGTTGGCTAACATTTCACAGATATGGCAAGATATCTGGAAGATCTCAAGGGAAGAATGGTGTTATATCCTCTTCCAAAATGGGCTGGATTGATCAGATTTAACGGAGGAAGTAGAAGAGAAAGAAAATTCTGGCAGAAGATGGAAAAGAGAGAAGGAGGTTTCCAGGCGGTGAAGGAATTGCAGAGAGAAAACAGAGAATTCAGA
>JAOWBN010020146.1:0-10667 GCA_028565015.1 Pinguicula moranensis
TAAGAACTGCTTGTCCCAACAAATATTTTGGGACATTCATGGTGAACATCATACTTCTAGCCACCTCAAGAAGATACTGATTTTTCCTCTCAGCTACACCATTTTGCTCTAGTGTGTATGTGCAGGTAGTTTGATGTTGAATACCTTATGATGACAAATATTCTGAGAATGTCCTGTTGGTTTATTCTGTCCCATTATCAGATCTCAATCCCTTCACTACTGCACCATATTGCGATGTATTCCTTTGTGAAAATCTTTGAAACAAGCAAGTACATCACTCTTGTTTTTCATTAAATATGGCCAAGTGACACGGGAGCAACAATCATTGAAAAGACACAAAGTAACGAAATCCATTGAATGTGGCTGTTGGATAGGGCCCCCATACATCTGAATGGATCAAATAAAAAACACACGAACTCCGAATACCAAAGCTAACATAAGAACTTCTTGTATGCTTGCCCAACTCGCAAGCATCACAAATTAATTTCTCTTTGTTCACTTTAACAAATAGGCGAGGATAAAGTCGACTCAAAGTCAAGAAAGAGGGATGGCCTAATCGCCTATGGTGAAGCATTGGGTTTTCCACAGCACTGTCTCCTCCAGGTCTCTCCATGATGGATGAAAGGGCTGAGTCTAATCCTTTCTGATTCATGTACCACAAGCCACTACGTCATGTTCCAGTCCCAAGTACCCTGCCTGTCTTCTTCTCCCAGAAGATCACCTGAGGTATATCAAATAGTACAGTACAATTTAATTGGTTAATAATGTATTTATGGAGAAGAGGTTAACGAGAAATGAAGGAGCATGGAAAACTTTGGACAAAGTCAAAGTGTTGGTACAATGCACTATACCCTTACCCACTACTAGTTGATCAGTGCCATTGGTTGTCTTAACACTCAAAGGATTTGATAAAGGATTATAGGCGCCGAACTCCTTAGCAGCACCCATCACGTGTCTAGATGCTCCATAGTCAGTGATCCAATCTAATGAGCCAACAGTAGGAAAGGATGTCTGGGCTAGTGAGTAATACATACCTATGAAATCTGAGGCCAAAGCAACATCACCAGAGAAGTCAGATGAGGTAGGTGTATCAGTGCCTATCCTTACGCTTTGGAGTTTTCTCTGGAGTACGTCAGAAAATGCTTGATCCTCCTTAACGGTCATAGTATTCCCTATACTCTCTTCCTCATCAGCATTCACTGTCAAGTTGGTGCGATAGCCTCCCCAACCACCATCCCTAAAACCGCCTCTCATGCCTCCACGAGCTCTACCTCTACCTCCAAATCTACCTCTACCTCCAGACTTTTTTTCACAGGACATCCTCGGACAAGACTACGCCAAGTGGACAACCGCTCCACACTGATAACAACTGCGAGTCTCCCCCTGGACCTAGTTACCTGAGAACTAGCAGTAGCCAATGCCTTTGCACCTGAAACTACACCCGGCATAGAGTGTATTTTTATTTCACTCTCTGCATGAATCATAGCTGCGATAGCCTCATCTAGTGATTAAATCTTGGCATGGGACAATAAAACTGATCTCCTCGAGTGAAAGATTGAATTCAGATCTTTCAATAATTTCATAGTCCTTTCTTTTTCAAAACGTTGTCGCATTTTATATTTTGAGTTGCTACAGCTGAACAACAGGTCGTAGTGATCCATCTCAGCCCACAATTGCTTCAAACAAATAGAATAATCCTAAATAGACTTCTCCCCCTAGACCTTTGCATCGATCTCAAGCTGAAGCAGAAATACCCTCATCTGATTTTCAATTGCGGAATAGGTGGTCTTCAGACTAGCCACATCGCACTCACAAAATTAAGGCTATCCACAGTAGAAGTAACAGATGCAGTCACTGAGTTCAGAAATCAAATACATAGCTGAGCTTGAGTAACTTTCCTATCCGTAGTGGAAGCAATGTCACTACTTAATTCCCTCAGGAAGTCGTCCAGGCTTTGCCCTACTAAGATGGTCTCAGTCTTGCTAGACCAGCTAAGATATGTAGCCGATCCATCAAGTTTCAAATCGATCGGTGGAAGATCAAGTTTGATTGGAGCAGAAGCAGGGACAACGGCCGAGGTTGAGGCATTCGTTCCCTTTATGAGCCCAACCAAGGCTACGAGCACCTCAAGATTGAGATTTTTCAGGACTTCCAATCCTTGTTTAACCGCACTGTCGCCTGTCCTTAACATTTTTCACGCAGCAGCTCAAATCACAACTGATCACAGCAACAACACAACCCACAGAACACAATTACATGACAATCCACACGTCTCAACACTCAATCATCAATACGCAATCCATAAACAACAACATCAATGCCTAATTGGATTCCCTCTTTGGGTTCAAGCAATCTCCTCATGCATGGTTTGGATGCTTTAGTGATGTGATACTTAATTTGAGCTTTGCTTAATGTCATTTTGATCTTACCTTCTTTACTCATTGTAATTTTTTAGGTCAGTGTGCCATTATCTGTGGATGATATTATTATTATTGGATATTAGGCACATGGTATTTATTAAGTACAACACCATCTTGGGATGAATTTCAATGTCAACGATTTGGGCCCCCAAAAGTACTTTCTTGTCATTGAGGTGGCTAGGTCTCGCTGAGGTATGTCCTTTTCCCAATGAAAGTACACACATGACCTACTTCAGGATACTAGAAAGCTTAGGTGTAGGCCTATCTCCTCTCCTATGGTTCCAAATAAGAAGTTATTTGCAGATATGAGAGAATTATTGTCAGATCTGTCTGTGTATCAGTGACTTGTGGGTCATCTTAGCTATTTGACAAACACAAGATCGGAAATCACGTTTGTAGTTAGTATTGCCAGTTAGTTCATGCATTCACCGAGGGCAACACATCTAGATGCAGCTTATTATATTCTCCGGTATGTGAAAATGTATCCAAGTCTTGGTCTCTTTTTGAGTCAGGAGCTCAATCCGGACTATCTTACTTACATATATTGATTATGCAAGATCAAAAATTGATCGCCGCTCTACTTCAGGTTTGTACACCTCTCATGGGATCACCTTATCTCATGGAAGAGTAAGAAACAAACTGTTGTCTCCCAGTCTTCTGCTACAGCTGAATATTGAGCTATGATATGAGGGACTCGTGAAATACTATGGTTTCGTCACCTTATTAAGAGTTGGGATTCCCAATCATAGACTCTTCCATTCTATTATGGTATAACAAGTCTGCTATTTTATTGTCCCCCAACTCTGTTCTTCATGAGAGAACAAAGCACATTGAGGTTGATATTCACTTTATTTGTGAGAAACTCCAATCAAGAATAATCCCTCCAAAGTTTGTCACCTCACGAGATCAGATGTCTGATATGTTCACCAAGTCCATTGGCCCAGGACTCATGCAACTGTCCAATCGCAAACTCAGGCTCATTGATATCTTAGTTCTAACTTGAGGGGGAGTGTTGGAAGATGGCCTAATCCCATATTCTAGAATAGTCTTATAATTTTATTTATTCCCAAAATTTCCCTTGTAATAATCTATAGAAACTCGTACTTTCATATTTCTAAATACAATTTCTTTTACCTAAATTTTATTCACATAGCTAAAGCGATGAAACAACGCACGAGGAGATTACTTCAACCCATAGAGAGACATTTGGAAATGGCATACTTTACCTGAATACTTTCCCTTAGCCCAAAACCCGGGCGGTGCATTCATGTAGATAGTCTCAGCTAAGTCCCCATTCATAAATGCATTCTTGACATGTCTGAAGAGGAACCAGATTTGAAGGAACTGGATCTAGAGGAGCAGAGATGTGATTAGGGGAAATGGAGGGTCATGTATCAAGATAGGATTAGGAAGAATGTGAATGTCTTCCGTAGCAAGCCGAACAAGGACATCCAAAGAGGGAGCACAACTTGTGAAAATTGGGACAAACTCCAAGAATGAGATATTCAAAGAGTAATAAAAATGACGAGTCGCATCATAACACCAGTATACTTTGGACATAGAGGAATATCTCACAAAGGCACAACGAACAACCTTATCATCACGCTTTGTACAGGTTGGACTTTGTTTTCTTGGACAGAGCAGATACATCCAAAAACCCGAGGAACAAGTTAGAACAGCATACTACCTGGCTTAAGGGCATGAAGGGTGGACCTTACCATGTAGGACATAACTAGGAGTTCGATAAATAAGATAAGTAGCAGTGAGAACAACCATATGCCAAAAAGTCATAGGCACCCCCACACCTCAAAGAAGACAGTGAATAACAAACATATTATGACGGTTCTTGCATTCTTCCCCACCATTTTGTTCAAGAGTATAAGGACAAGTGAGCTATTGGAGGATGCCACATTGATTAAGTTTTGACCTGAAGTCAGCTGGAATATATTCTCTACCTTTACCAGATTGAATGTTACACACCCCATTATGAAATTGGATTTTAACAATTTGTCAGAAGGTGCAAAAATGAGATAAAACTTCAGATTTCTTTTTCATGAGATAAACCCAGGCACTACGCGTATGATAATCGATGGATGTGACATAATAACGGTGTTGTGAGAAGGTTGTAGCAGGTGAAGGTCTCTAGATATTAGAATGAATAAGATCAAAAGCACTAGGTGATTAGTGCATACGTGGGATATACGTTTACATATGTGCTCAGATAATTCACAAATGGCACAACAAAAATGAGAAATCTTGAAAATTTTCAGGTTTAAGCTGAGCATGCCACAAATCTAAGGTTTGGGAGGGGAAATAATTTTTCTTTGGAGGGAAAATCATAACCATGTGAGGGTGGAAAAACAAAATCATGAGAAGGTAGTGAAACAGTGACTTGAAACAAAGAAGCCATCTGAGATTGTGGGAATCACCAATGTAGAAAAATAACAACAATGAGGTAGAAAAACAACAACACAATTATGATCTTTAGCAAGACGATGAATAGAAAGAAGGTTAAAAGCAAAGTTTCCAACATAATAAACAGATGAAAGAGTGATTTGAGGAGACGATTGATCATCACCCTGATTATTGATGGAAATAGAAGACCCATCTGCAATACAAATTGACTCATATATGGCGTAAATGAAGAAGTAAAAGGAGACAACTCACCGGTAATATGATTGTTTGCCCTAGAATCCAGAATTCAAGTAGGATGAGTTGACTTACAAGAAAGAATAGTAGGAGTACCTTTAGCAACAACAGTTGTGAAACCCAAAGCAGAAGAGGAAGTCATCAACTCTAGACATGATTGAAGCTCGGCCAACTGGGACTGAACCTGACTAATATCCGAAGCAGTAGGCATATTTTCAGCAACATGATGTACCATAGTATGCATGAGAGATAGATCCGCGTGGGTATCAACAAACTTTACGTGTTGAAGATATTTTAGAGGATTCAACATGATGTCACACGAACATAATTAACAAGGGAATAACAACTTACTACTGGCATGTAACATACTCTTCTGGACAACACACTGGATGAGACAATGAAGACCAGATAGATCTTCAAAATATGGGATGATAAAGACCGCATAGGTCTTCCAAACATAGATAACGAAAGAACCAAGTCCCTCACTACATCATCGGAGCCACATACTTATATCTGTAATCATTCTGGTTGCATAGAGGACGATGATTGGTAGGTCAATGGTCAATAGTTGATCTAATGACAGTGATGATTGTTGGTCAATGATAGTCAATAGCGGTCAATGTTGGTCAACAATGGCTGGCAGTGGTGACCAGTGGCGAAGAGAGATGCATGGAAAGCGTATTTTATTACTTAAGACCCATTGGAGTATATATAGCTTACAACTTTCAATTAAGTCTCAGACTATCTTTATAATTATACTTCCTCTATAATTATATTCTCACATAGATACCTAAACACGTTAGAATAATACAGAACATGGGCTCAGGCCCATATTCCAACAGGGAGAATAAAACTAAACTATACAGTTTAATAGGTGAACAATGACATTTTATAGATAGGATATTGACAGGAAAATAAGGAGTATGCAAAAATTTGGACAAAGTATAATTGTTGGTACATTGCATTGTACCCTTACCAATCACTGGCAAATCGGTGCCATCAACTGTCTTGACACTTGTTGGGTTTGTGATCCTGTTCACATGTGCATATGATTGTGTTCACATATAAGTGTGATTGCATTCACACAGGATGTCTACACCTATTTATAGGCGTGTAGTTCCATTAGTTAAAGTGTAGAATAATTCCTAAACATTCCTACTCTATTTTACATGGTATCGGAGCCATAAAACCTGTTGTTTTCTACCATCCAAAACTAGTTGTCGCATACATCCGCCATCGCCACCAAAGGTACTACTGGAACCACTTCATCTTCCCCATCACATTGGTCCAAGCAATTTTTCAAAATTCAGCCAGAATCTGGCGAGATTTGGATTTTTTTGCCGCAATTCTCCATCTATTCCGACGATTTCTGTCGCTTCTGCTCCGGTGAGTACCATCGTTGGATTTGCACTGTCCAGTGCATCCCGCAGAGCCTATTCATGCACCACGCCGCCACTGTCCAAAAAATAGTTTGTAGGGTTTGCTCCCCTCTACGCACTCATGCTATTGGTTTGTTGATATGAGTTGCGTATTGTTGTTTTTGCATAGTTTTAAGGTGTTTGTGACTTGTGCTTTGTTGATGGAGTTGATATTATGTGCCTGATGTGCCACTCTGTGTTCATAGGCTCGGGTAGTGTGGTGTATGGAGGATTGGAGTGTACTTTTTTTTTGGATCATTGACTGAGATTGTGCTTTAAGTGCTTGCTATGATGGAAGGAGAGACCAATGAGAAAGCAGGGTTGGAGGCATTGAGTGTGCTCAACCCTGAGACCCTGAAAGCTTTGATTTATTTGGTTCAGGGTACAGGTTCATCTTATTCTGTGGGGCAACCTAAACTTGACCTTCCACCTATCGACTTGAAACTTGATGGCCAGGCAACATACTGTAACAGAGCACTACGGGTTGAGAGACCTTAGAAATTAAGGAATTACGTGATTTTCTGGAAGAGAGAGAGTGTAGAGATGCTACGAATACTTCTAAATGGAAGGACACACAAGCCACTTTATGAATGGTTATTGAATTCAACGACTCCTGGGATTTCCTCCACAGCGAAGAATCTCAAGGTTGTAAGAGACATGTGGACACGATTGAAAGAGGATTATTTTGACACAAAGAATCAGTTGAGAAAGTTTCATGTTCGATTACAGATAGATGCCAAAATACAGAGGGGTATACCTTTGTTGGAGTACAGTATTTTTCTGCGACGAATATTGTCATATTTGGAGCAATTTTATCCCCTGACAGGTTGTTCTACTGACTGCCCCAATCGGAAGGTTCAGGATTAAGAGAAGATGAAGAAATTTTTGAAAGATGTGTACCCGATCTATCATACACAACGATCGATCTTGTTAGGTCAGCAGACTATTCTCTCTATGAGTGAGGCCATTGCTGCGATGATACAGGAGAAGACCCGATTGCAGCTAAACGAGACTGAGTCTGTCGTAGAATCAGGGGTTAAAGTTTTAGTCACTGCTAGTCGTCCACTAACTGAGACTCGTAGTTGTTATTAATATGATGAGCCTGGACACTTGATGGAAATATGTCCCTAGCCGAGGAGAGATTGAGACTTTGGATTGAGGGGACGTGGTAGAGGAGGTCGTGGTTGAGAAGGTCGGAGATGTAGAGGATGTGGGGGTTACCGTATCCACATGACCATGTATATTGAGGACAATGAGCTTGGAGGAGCAGAAGACTATCCACCCACCCTACCAGATGTGTCTGGTAATGTTGCTTATGTTGCTCTACACTCAACTGTACGAGGTACGTCTAATTCCCCTGCACTTGCATCCTTTCTAATTGTTGACTCCTCATATTGGATTTGTGACTCTGGAAGTATCCACACACGTGACAGGATCTTCTGCGGAGTTCAGCACCTATACTCTCCTAGAAGTCTTGTCTAGTGTTAAGACTGTTGATGACACTGATTGGCCAGTGGTTGGAAATGGTACAGTGCGTTGCACTGATACTCTCGTGTTATCCAATGTTTTGCATGTCCCTTCCTTTCCAATTAACCATCTCTCCATCGGTGCTACTATTCTTAACTTATATTGTTTTTTTTTTATTTATATTCTACAAGTGATCTTCCCGAAGAAGGGGTTCGACCGGGTTCTTGGAACTGGGAGATGGCGTGTGGACTACAGTATCTGGATAGAAAGGGCATAGACTCTTCCATTTCATTGATGACAGAGAAATTTGAGGGGGAGAAGAGGATCGTAGCAGACCTATTACTTAACCACAATTACTCAGGTCACCCGTCTTTCTCCCTTATGAGTCGTTTGTATCCCCTTTCATTTGCAAAGATTAATAAGGACATGCTAGTAGGTGATGCTTTTGAGTTTGGTAAACATACCAAAAGCTCTTATTAGCTCTGATCATAGGCATTCTCAATTGTTTGATCTGGTATATTATGATGTTTGGGGGTCTTGCCTTATTTCGACAGTTAATGAATTTTGTTATTTCGTTACTTTTATTGATTGTTTCTCCCAAATTACTTGGTTATACTTTATGAAAAATAAGAGTGAGGTTTTTTCCTGCTTTAAGGATTTTAACAGAGAGACTCAGACTTAGTTTGGTGCAGTTGTGAAGGTTCTGAGGTTTGACAATGTCACAAAATATTCGAATCAATCATTTGCAAATTATCTGTCATCACATGGGATTAGACATCAGATTACATGTCTGTACACACAACAGCAAAATATGATTGAAGAGAGAGAAAATTGCCACCTCCTTGAGGTTACGAGAAGTATGATGATATCCAAGAAAGTTCCAAAACATTTATGGGAACGAGCAGTTGTGACAACAACTTATTTGATAAGTCAATTGCCCTCTCCAGTATTGGAGTGAAAATCTCCATTTCAGGTACTAACTGGCACCAAAGGAGATGTGTTAAATTTGTGGACATTCGATTTTGTATGTTTTGTAAAGGATAACTGACCTAGAGTCGGTAAGTTAGATCCACGAGTGGTTAAGTGTGTCTGTGTGGGATACTTGATTGATCAAAAGGATTATATTTGTTGGAGTCCGGGTGAGCAATGATCGTTTGTGACTATGGATGTTATATTTAAAGAGTTTGAACCATACTTCACCCGAGGGAAAATCCCACCATTGAGGACTCGCCTCAATGTGGGCAAGAGGGGGAGTGTGTGAGTGTATGGCGTGAGGGGAAGATTAGCATGATAGGTGAGCCAAAGACATCGACATTATTCCTTGACATCATTCTTTTTCTCCCTTACCATTAAGGCAAATTACCCTTGTTAATGCGGGGGTTCCACCTGAGTGATATGGATTTATGCATGATATTGCTCATCATCTATCTTACTCTCACACATCACCCAACCATGGGGCCTTTATTACTCCTTTGGATAGTATCTTTGTGCCTAAGTGTTGGTAGGTTGCAAAAGAGGATCCAAGTGAAAAGCTGATATGATAGAAGAGTTGGAGGCCTTTGTGAAGAACAAACCCTGGGAGCCTATATCACTGTCACCTAAGAAGAAGACTATTGGGTGCAAGTGGGTGTTTATTGTAAAGTAGAACCCAGAGGGAGCAGTGGAGTGATACAAGGCCCGACAGGTGGCAAAGGGTTACAATCAGATATTAGGCATTGGTTATGAAGAGACCTTCGCACTAGTCGCCAAGATGAATAGTGTCACAAATCAGAACCCTGGTCTCCATAACAACTAACAAAGGATGGAATTTGTATCGGCTCGATGTGAAGAATACATTCATCCATGGTGATCTACTCGATGAGGTGTACATGGACATTCTTCCAGGCTTTGGCACTGCTCATATAGTTGGAAAGGTTTGTAAACCCAAGAGGTCCTTATATAGTTTGAAGCAAACCCCAAGAGCATGATTCAACAAATTCAGGAGGGCTATGGTAGGCATGGGATATCATAAGACCAATGCCAATCATACTGTCTTTCTAGGGCACGCAAGATATCATACCACAATGCTGGCAGTCTATGTGTACGACATGATTATCACAGGTGATGATGAGAGTGAAATAAAAGAGTTAAGGGTGATAATAAGCAAAGAATTCAAGGTGAAATGCCTAGGATAGATGAGATACTTCCTTGGGATAGAGGTAGTTTGAGGCCCGAGGAGATAACTTTATGCCAGAGGAAGTATGTCCTAAATTTTCTCAATGAAACGGGTATGCTAGGGTGCAAACCTGCCAAAGTACCAATTGAGCAAAGAGTGATTTTGAGTGTTGATGCTGGTGAGCCAGTTGATAGAGAGAGATATCAGAGATTGGTGGGATGACTGATTTACCTGAGTCATACCCGACCTGACATATTGTTTGCTATGAGTGTGGTCAACAGGTATATGCATGACCTTAAAGAGGGTCACATGGATGCAGTGATGTGAATTTTTGCTTACGGAAGATAAACGTGGAGTCAAGAACTTATTCTTGTATCAACAAAACACACCAATTGACAAATTTCGAAATTCACAAAATTAAAAAGGATAAATTGTGCAACCCAACAAAAAGTTACACGAAATAGAAGGATGAAAAGAAACAGAGATGGAAGAAACGTATTATGCCGTAGAAACCCAATCAAACATGGAACATTAACCCCTAGCCAACTACTACGCTAG
>JAOWBN010020168.1:0-10667 GCA_028565015.1 Pinguicula moranensis
CTTGACACCAAACGCTGTATAACTCGGGATAGGTGGGTGATAAGTCGAGTTATCCTGTCCAAAACCTGATACCAAACAGTGCCTAAAGGATTATCTCTTTCCAACTTCCTATCCTAATCTCTATTCCAATTTTTGATATCAAAAGAAACCCAACAATGAAACCTGTAACAACCTAAAAGTATTATTTGTTGTTACTATCAAGTGTTTTGGCAAAAGAATCTGCAGATGAATATTGAGAGAATGAGAAGAAAAGATTTGGGAGAAGAAACAAATGAATTTTTAGATAAGTGAGGAAATTTGGGATAGATTTCAGATACAACTCCACTCATATCTAAACACAACTCTCGGAAAGTATTTAACAAAGAAATAAAACTAGCCCATCTTCCCACTAACACACAAACACTAATACACTAACACACTACTCCTAGAAAAAGAAAATACTAATTAACTGCTAATAACTAAATGGTTGGGTTGTTACATTTCCTTCTCCATTTTGAGATCCTTTCCCACAAGGATCGGATTGGACAATTTTAGTTTGTCTACAAAACCTCCGGGATCGAAAATATGCCAACCCGCTTCATATTTCTCAATTTTAACTTGAAAGGCGGTCTTTGGGGAATGATAATGAATTTCTTCAATTTCTTCAGGCACAACATACAGCTCTTTTGTAGATCTCATATCCTCTTTTGGAAAAGAATCGTAAATCTCCATCTTAAAACCTGTACTGTATAATTTTGGTGGTTGCATTATATCTTTGGTAATTGAAAATTTTTCTTTTGTTCGAGCACTGCATTCGGTAACTTAGGTAGCTCAGGGAAATCATCTTCATTGAAAACAAACTCCTTTGGACTCAGCTCTTCAATGAGATATGCAAGTTTCTCGTAAGAGGTCCACGGTGTCACTCGGTCTTCCGTGGGAATTGTCAAACCTGACAGTTGACAGATTATCTAATTTTTCTGGATTTGAGCACGATAATACTCAAAAGTTTTAGAGATCTCCAGTGATGGTATAGAATAAAACACATCCATATCTCCTTTGAGTGATTCTGCAGGAAGAGTGATTGGATCGTAACGCTCTGATACTAATTGTAACAACCCCGAAAGGATTCTTGGTTGTTACAGTGAAGTGTTTTAGAAGAAGGATCTGTAGATGAATATTGAGAGAAGTAGAAGTAGAAATTTGGGACAAAAACAGAGAACTTTTTAGATAAACGAGAAACTAGGAAGGAATTTCAGATACATCTTCATTCATGCCTTCTCAGACTTATGTATACTCTTTATATAAGGAAAATAACTCTACCCATGTTTCCACTACTCTGACCTCTAACCCACGACCCATTCCGTGATAACATGACTCAAATACTTGTAGGACTCCTACACGTTTATTTAAATGAAAATATGACTAAGTCTACTGAAAATAAATTTAAACTAATAACTATTTTAACTGTCTTCTTCCTTTGCCACTTCATCTGTTTCTTTGGAGTCTTTCTTCATCTATCTTGGTTCTCTTTCCTTCATTGCTCATTCTTTGCTAAATGACTTAGTCTACTGAGAAAAATTTGAAGGATCGAATTTCTATCATCCCTCCCCAATCCTTCACTTCGCCCGGTATGGAGACACATATTACCTCTCAAAATGTCCGCATTCGCATGCAAAGTCGTGCAAAATCAGATACCAACGACATACAATTTGAGGGCCAAAAACATAAACAATCCACATATGCAAACATGTGTTGTCTATGCGGGGCCGAGGCCGAAACAACATTGCACATCCTATTCACATGCAAATGGGCACAATGCCTATGGGATCTAATCTATGCATGGCTGGGAATTACGATGGCGTGTAACAATCCGATCGTTCAATTATTAGCAGTTAATTAGTATTTTACTTTTCTAGGAGTAGTGTGTTGGTGGATTAGTGTTTGTGTGTTAGTTGGAAGTTGAGTTAGTTTTATTTCTTTGTTTAAATACTTGCCTAGAGTTGTTTTTAGATATGAATGAAGTTGTATCTGAAATCTCTCCCAAATTTCCCCGCATATCTAAAAAATCTTGTGTTTCTTCTCCTAAATCTCTTCTTCTCCTTTTCTCAATATTCATTTGCAGATCCTTCTGCCAAAATACTTGACCGTAACAACCAAGAATACTCAAATCCAGCAATAAACTCTGAAAGTCCCATAGGGTTGCAGAAAAATCAAACCAACCAGAACGAATGTAAACTAATATGAATTCTTACTGTGTGGAACACGAACACTTGGATTTTGCAGAACAAAGCTATATTTGAGGTGAAATTCGTTGAGCCAGAACAAATTGCTGATGACATCAAGGTGCGGGCATGGGTAACTCTTCGTGAATTCAACAAAATCGATCGAACTCCAAGGCAGATTGAACGTGTTTTATGTTTACCTTGGCTGTGAGTTGATTTCAGATTTTATGTGAAAAGGGTAACTGGGTTGACAGGAGTCGGTTATGTAAATAATTTTATTCACATTTTTAGCAAGTAAAATATAAATTCCAAAAAAAAAACATTAAAATAGTTGTAATAGAATTTTACTAAAAAATAAAATTAAAAAAAACGTAACCAAAATTTACAACGTGAACATTATCCAAGATATACTAGGCCTGGGCAGTGGGCGTAGAAATTCCGCACTCGCACCCGCCAAATTCTGCGTTCGCGCGAAAAGCGGGCAGATGCGGGGAAAAAATCGCATTCCGCACATTTATGTGGACTAAATGCATAAATAAGATTTTTTGATTTGCGGAATTAGCATCCGCCCGCATAAATGTATTTTCATATATTTTTTTTATTTAAATATAAAATATATGCGGGCAGATTTCGCGGGGTTCTGCATCCGCTTGCCCACAATTTTCATTTATTTATTTTTTATAGGCATATGTACTTACGCGAAATCCATGGATTCCGCATCCGCCCGCCCGCGAAATTATGCGGGATTTGCGGATTTCGCATCCGCCCACGAAATGTTGTGGAGCGGGCGGATGCAAAACATTATCCTTTGCGGGCGGATGTGGAACCGATGTTTCGGTTCCGCATCCTTCGCAGGCGGAACACGGAATGGGCTGTTCCGGTTCCGCCCGCTCCGCTGCCCAGGCCTAAGATCGACCATTTGGTTAGGTTTAAAAAAGTGATTTTACCAAAACTAATTTGAGTAAGGGCCTGTTTTGTACTTATAGTGATTTTCTCATTTTACTTCTCTTTTAATTTTCTATTATTTGTGTGTTTAGTAAAAACTATAAAAAAGTTATTGAATTAGTATTTGTAATCAAATTTCGTAAATTGATTAAATAGTATTTGTAGTTAAATTTAGTAAGATAACTGTAATTTATTTATGAAATTGCCATTAAAAGTAGAAGTAGAAAAAAAGTAGCCTCCTACCTACTTCTGAAAAAAAGAAGTTTTGACTGGAAGTAGAAGTAGAAGTAGAAGTGGAGTTTTTTTTTTGAAAAGCCAAATTCTATATATACGTAATAAGCTATTTACAAAGCGAAAGTGAAACAAAACAAAGATCTAACACAAGATGCGGGTCCAGACTAGATATATCCTGAGATTTGGACGCGTAGCGATAAAGACAGTGGTACAATCCTTGATCATGAACTATATATCCTGCCTTTCCGACCTACCCCCGGTATAGCTAAGGGTGATCTGGTACATGGTTCCCCTAACCTCATGAATGCACAAGCATCTTCGCATTCAGTTCATTGCCATCATCCGCTCTTCGCCAAACAGATTATCATGACTATCAACTTATCGGTACCCTTTTTTTTATAGGAATATCGGTACATAGCTTTTTCCTGTTTGACGAGCTATCTCTGTAATGTACAGAGGGTTAGCCGGTTGGGCAGAGGTATTACAGTTCACTTTCAAGGAAACAAACCAGTTACCTTTACCAACACGTCCAAATACCCACATAAAAACTTTGTACCTAGTCTGCGTTGCATGCCATTCATGTTTCATGCCCAATGAAAGACTTCTTGTGGCCTGAAGATACACTGCACTGGATCAGCAAACTGATATTATGTTACATCCATACTGATTCAGTGGGTATGAGTAGAGACTCCTTCTCTTGCATGAATTGAACAGCGGGGAGTATGCTCCAAGTAGCTGACCATTTAATCCATGTGTCTGCTTAACACTGCAACAACCTTCTTTTAATATTGAACATATTCCATCACATTGCTATCTTGCATCATAGTGGCTTCTTGGTAGATGCACACCGCTTGAGCTGGCCATATTCCAGGATTTATGCCATAACTCTAAATGTGGACACAATCACCTTTTGAACAATTTGTTTGTGATCCTTTTGACACCCCTGCCTAGTGAATGTCATAGTCTGCCAGCAGGTCAGCTATTGTATAACTTTTGTTGATCACAACCTAACAGACACATGAACCACGAGCCCAACAACACCCCAAGTAACATGACATGCGCACCAAATGTTCAATTACACACTGGTGGCAACAACAATGAGCTTCTGATAGGACTATCATCACCAAGGTACCTAACCTATACCAAATTGAACAGAAGTGCAGTGAGATGTGCAATAGTACTTTTCAGAGAGGAGTAGAAGATGACTCCCTTTAAGACCTATCACCGGGCTCCAGCTTTGAAGGCCTACTCCGAGCCTTGGCATATAACAAAATACCACTGGTCTGCTGACTTCTTGTATGGATCTAACCTGCACCATTTTGAAAATAATGTAGTAAGAAAGGTCTATAGATGCATATACAGAATTGAAACATCTCCCTGCTGTAGCTACTAAGAGACTTATGACGGCCAGGTTGCTGTCCACAATCCTACCCTGTACCATTAGGAAAAGAGGTGACATGAGAGAGTACAAAATAGAGTTACCAACAAACATTAAGTAAACTGAAGGCACGCTTGAAGATAGAGTATCCAGTCTGTGAAACTGTACGGAAAAAGAATAGACTTGCTACTAGCTCTCAGCCACAGCCAGACTTCCCTCTGTATTCCGTAGAGTAGAGAATGGCCAATTGATGTGGTTGAAGAAAAATGGGCTCGATTCCTAGACTTCCATATAGACCACACCAGAGCCATCCAAACAGAGTTCCAAGCAGGGGCATTCACCCCTTGAGGGGCGTCTGCTGAGAAGTCCAACAAGTTAGGAACGGATGAGCCTCCATTAACAAAGGATCCCAGATCTATATCTAAGTAGGAGACTATGTTCTTCCACAAATTGCAGGTCAAAGGGCATTCAGAAAACAGGCGAGAGATAGTCTCAGCTCTTGCACTGCAGAGAGGGCAGGCAATAACTTGACCAATTGGAATTACACCCCTCCTCTGCAGAACATCTTTAGTAGGCACTGAAGATTGAATTAAGTTCCAAGCAAAAACACAGATTTTGTTTGGGGCAATGCTAGCCCATATCAACTTTGTTAGTTCAATATGAGTGGGAGGAAATAGGTGCTGTGTGCCTGAAGTGATGGTTGAATAAGCATCCCTGACCTTGAAGACTCCTTGATGGTTGAGCTTTGAAATGATCTTGTCCTTGTGTATAGGATTCGGCGCTATGTCTTGTAGGAGCCTTGATGGCTCAGCTAAGTCCATTAGCTCCGAGCTCCTAACCTCTCTCCTCCACCTCCAACACCATGACCACCTATTTTGAGCCCACACACCAACATTAGCAATGTTGATGTCCTTGCACAACTCAATCCTGTATAACCTTGGGAAACGTTCTGCCAAGGCTGTGTTATTTAACCACTTGTCTGTCCAGAATCAGATTTTAGCCCCATTCCCCAGCTTCAGAAGAACATAATCAGAAAACCAGGAACTTCACAAGACCTCTTGCAGATTAGTCCACCAAGCAGAAGCATATCCCCTGCCTCTAGGCCGACCAACAGATGAGTGGCTCTCTGTATTGTGTAGAATCCTTAAACCAGCAATAGATTAGGTTTAGTTGCTTTCATATTTTGATCTCAGGATAACAGTGGCCAATGAAGGGTCATCATTGAGAAGCTGGATCCCCCATTTCCCCAACATAGCCGCATTAAAAGAAGCAAGGCAACGTACACCTAGTCCACCATTGCTCACTGATGTGCATAGTTTCCTCCAGGAAGATAGACATATCTTCACCTTGTTGCTAGAACTGCCCCAGAAGAACTTCCTCTACAAATTAACCAGCTGTTTGATAATAGTCTTGGAGGCACTGAAACAAGAAAAATAATGTGAAAGCAGGGCTGCCAACACTGCATTAAGCAGAGTCAGTTTTCCTCCAGTTGAGAACCACTTGTGTTCCCAAGCTGAAAGACTATTATAGTATCTGTTCAAAATAGGTTGCCACGAAGAGGTTCTTCTCATGCTTGATCCAATCGGAAGTCCTAAATATCTGAAGGGAGGGACAGAGGCTTGGCAATGCAGAAATGTAGCCATTTTTTCCAGAGTTTGAGCCTGAACATTTACCCCTATAAGCTTGATCTTCCCAAAGTTAATCCTTAGCCCGGATACCAGCTCAAAATTTAAGAGAATGGCTTTGAAAGCTAGCACAGAGGACCAGTCTGTTGCACCAAAGATGACAGTGTCATCCGCGAATTGCAGGTGTGACACCTGCACCTTGTTCCTGCCAACACTGATCCCCTTGAGCAGGTTTAGCTTAGTAGCCTCATTGATCATTGCTGATAAACCCTCAACAGCAAGTAAGAAAAAGAAAAGGAGAAAGAGGGTCTCCTTGCCTGATTCCACACGTGGGGGTAGAACTCTTTATTTGGACTCCTATTCACCAAGATGGAAGTAGAAGCTTATTCCAATACACCCTTAATCCACCACTTCCACCAGGGGGAAATTCATCACTGACAGAATCTGCACCAGATAGGCCCAGTTTATTGAATCAAACGCCTTCTCAAAGTCGACTTTAAAGACAAGTGCTTTCTTCCTCAGTTTCCTCACCTCATCAATCACCTCATTTGCAGAAATAACACTGTCCAAGAGACTTCTCCCCTTGATGAATGCAGACGTATTATAGCTGATCAAGCTGTCCATTACCAAGCTGATCCTGTTAGCCAAAACCTTTGAGAGGATTTTAGGCATGCAGCCTATGAGGGAGATAGGTCTGAAGTCCTTGACACAGAGCGAGTTAGAGGATTTAGCCATCAAGGTAATGTGAGATGCGTTACTTCCTTTCGATAACCTGCCACTTTTGTAGAACTCAAGCATCAGCTGCATAATATCAGATTTGAGTAGAGGTAAGAAATGCTTGATGAAATGAAACTAAAAGGTTGATGCATATACCATCTTTGGTACTGGGATAAAGACTGCAGCCTGAGTCCAAAGCGTGGTCTCAGCAAAATCTTCTCTGAAAATCTGTCTTTAAAGTGTTCTAAAAAACAGTTTTGGACACTTTCAGGATCATCCAGCCACACTGAGCCGTCCCAAATCCCAGTGATTCTACTCTTGAATCTGGAAGATTTAATGCTATTGTGGAAAAATGAACTATTCTCATCTCCATGCTTGAGCCACTGGATTCGAGATTTTTGCTGAGCAGTACTGATCAACATTCTGGAAACACTATCCAGCTGGGAGTGCAGCTCAGCTAACTGAACCTGATCAGAAGTAGATAAGGGATCCACTTCAGACTTCACTTCCAGGGAGTTGATGCTTTGGAGCAGGGCCTGCCTATCATGTGCCAGGTTCTTTGGTGATGACTTACTCAACATCCTAATACCATCCCTGAGTAGTCTTATCTTAACCATAATCGTTTAACTCCAGTAGCCTTCCACATAAGCATTATTCCAGACCTGTTTAACCATATTAGTATAAGACTCATCAAGCAGCCAAATGTCCAGCACCTCAAGAGTTTTAGCGCCCCAATTTTGTAGGCTGTTGAAAAAGCTCACTGGACAGTGATCCGAGCCCTCGTTATCTAGTCCTACCTGCCTCCAGTCTTCCCCAGTCTCTAGCCATTTACTGCTAACAAGAAATCTATCCAACCTACTCATCGCATTATGTGACTTCAGGGACCAAGTGAAATTCCTGTGCTCCATACTTAGATTATGAAGATCCAATCCATTGAAAAAAGCATTAAACAATTCTACCTCCTTCACATAGTTGTTTGCAGACATCCCCTTCCTCTCACTAAGAGCCAAGACCGCATTGAAATCACCCATCAAGTAATATTTCTCCAGTCTGAGGGATTGCAAACAGTCAGCCAACTGCTGCCATTGTGATTGTGTCCCTACTAGATCACTAGGACCATAAACATTAACCATGTGAGATACAGTAGCTTCACCAAACCAGTGCCCAGACACCCCTAAGAAACCATCACCACTAAACATAGCATATTTTCTGAACTTATTCTTATCCCACAGACAAAGTAAACCACCAGAGGCGCCTGGTGACCCTGAATAACACCAGTCAAAATATGCATCATACCATAAAAATGAGCATATTTATCAATAGTTAATAGTTTTGTTTCTTGCAGACTTATAAAGTCTACCATTTCCTTCCTTATTAGATGTTTAACCTGCCACCTCCTCACTTGACAACCTAGCCCTCGGGCATTAAATGTGATCAGTTTCATGAGCACAGATTTCCCCCAACTCATTGAGGAACATTAGCATATCCTGGACCACTGTGACTTGCAGCAACCTGGCAGGACTTGGACATATCCAGCAACTGGGCACGAAATTCTGCATGATTGCTGCCATAGTCAATACCAATCTGAGTTCCAAAATCCATGATGGAATCAATTGCAGAATTAGGCTGCAGGGGGTCAATCAGGTGAGCGCGAGGCAGGGGAGGCATGGAAGGCAGGGGAGGACTCACTGAGGATTGAGCAGCCAGTTGGCCCAACCAGCCATTCAAAATAGCCAGATCATTTGCTCTCTCTGAATTGCCATCCTTTTTGGTTTGGCTTCTCGTTATAGACCGACCCCTGGTAGCTTTAGGTTTATCTGCTTGCTGGGGCTTAGAGCTAACTGCTATATGTCGCTGTCTGCCCACAACACAGAGGGGAGAACTCCTCTAACAATATAGGGATTTCTGCCAACCCCCCTTCAGAGAAAGGAGTAGCAGACTCTGTGACAGGAAGTTCAGTAGGGCCACCAGAGCACTCCACCTCATTGCACAACATCAAAGTTGCCCCCAACACTCTAGATCCAGGGGGGGTTCCCAATCCTTCAACCGCCGCAGTTGGGCTTGGCCCAACTGACCTGCCTGAGTACGAGTGTAAGGGTGTGGAAGACATGATGGGTATAGGGATTGGAGATGAGGGATCAGGGGAAGACAAGTCTTGAGACCTTAAATCAGCCAAAGAAAGGGGCCACCAGTGAACCTTCTTGGGCTGCCACAGCTATATCTCTAGGTCATGTGAATGAACTAGAGGTGGAATAACTGCCTCCATAGGTGGAACAATAAGATCATGGCCCACAACTACATCACCGTCCAAGCCCGTTGGAATATCCTCTAGGTCCTCAACACTAGCATCAGAGAAGAATTTCTCAGATGCTAGAGAGTCAGTTGCCGACTGTGCGCCGGGAATTGATGACTCTACCAGATATAAGGAATAGGGTTTACTATCCACAAGCACCTTAATAGACTGATCTATCTTCGAGCCAAGAGAAACTTAAATCACCAGGCGAGTTGCCATCAAGTCTTGTTTTGCCAAAGTTGAATCCTCAATGAGTATGAAGGAACCTAACTTGCTGCCAATAGCTGCTAGATTGGACTGGAACCAAGCTTGAATAGGGAGTCCAAATACTTGAACAGAACAGATTCTACTAAGGGGCGGATCTTGCTCAGACCATGGAACGATTTCCTCCACCCAGTTTTCAAGCCAAACCTTTTCATTCTTCATCAAATTAGAAAGATCTAGTGGTTCCTCCTCCCACAACATAACCGAGTTAGGCCCCAAGGGACTTACCACTATGCTCAGATAGCTGGCAGATCACAGACCCTTCTGCAAATCACCACTGCTGGACTGCTTAGACAGAGTGGCTATAAAGCTACGCTCCAACCAGGACCGATCTTCCACTGAGGAGCTCAAGGACAACACATCCTATGCCTTAGAATCTGTCCCTGATGAAGAGCCCTTCGCAATGGGCTGGACCAGAGGTTTCAGCGGCATCTTCAATGGGACTAGAGAGCTAGTCGACTTCACCACATGGCTAGGAGAAGAGCGCTTAGGATACCTACCTAAATTAGCCTGAAGACGATAAGACCCTATCAAGGAGTTATTCAGCTTGAAAAGCATGAGATCATCATTCTCCCCACACGCGAACTCCACGAACCCAAACTAAAGACCCCGATTGTTGAGTTTACGCGCGATAGACAGACTCTGGATGGAGCCTTGGTGCTTTAACACACTGCGGAGCCTATCCACATCACATCCCTTAGGGAAATTGGTGAGATAGAACCTACGGACCCCTTCTCTCTGCTCGAGGCCTTGCTGTTCTGGCAAGGTGACTCTAGGTCCTAACCTGTCGTGAACTGACCGTGGATTCTGACGAGGCAAAGGATTATACTGAGGCCGGTCCACCCACAGAGCCTTATCAACCTTTATTACAGCACACCTCATCAGCTTAACTTGACGATCCAGAATAGACCAGGCAGACATCCCAAACAGTAGATGATAGAGTACTTTTGAAGCATGCTAATGATGCATGAATTGTTGCATTTATCTCTTTATTATGTAATGTTTTAGAT
>JAOWBN010020178.1:0-22314 GCA_028565015.1 Pinguicula moranensis
GTCCGTTACTATAACGGTACGGAGATAATGGAAACGATAGCGGAAATAACGGAAATTTCCGTTATTTCCGCTATCCGTTATCCAGCCCTAGGCGCCATTCAGAAATTGGGATTCAGACAAAATAATAGACAAGTAGGTCAAGCACCACAAAGGGGGAAACCAGTTAATGCTCCTGAAAAGAGAAGGTTCATAACAAATGCTGAAATGAAAAAAAAGATTTGAGAAAAAACTCGGTTTCAAGTGCGGTGCTCCTTTTGTTCCAGGGCACAAGTGTGCTACGAAGATCTTTGCTCTGCAGGCTGAAGCTGACACTGATTTATAGCTAACTGACAAGTTGTTGGGAGAATTCAGCCTTGAAGAGTGTTCAGCAGAAGAGAATGGGAGAGACGGTAACTTATCCTTGAATGCTATCTATGGCAATAGTAGCATCAACACTTATAGAGTCAAGGGATTGTGTGAAGGAGAACCCCTTCAGATATTGTTTGATAGTGGTAGTTGCCACTGTTGCATAGACCAGAAGTTGGCCGAGAGATTGGGTTGTGACATGGAGTATTCTACCCCCATGATGGTGGAGGTTGCGGATGGTGTGAAGAGGTTGAGTGAAGTGAAGTGTAAGGGCTTCAAATGGATTATGCAAGGGTAGGAGTTTTCTTGTTCACCCCGAACCTTTCCTCTACGCAACTATGACCTAATACTATGAGGGGATTGGATGAGGAAGCACATATCAGTGCTGTATGACTACAACAACATGGTGATCACCATCATCAAGCAGGGAAAGCCTTTTGCGATACAAGCATATCATGGTCAAAAGGAGTTAAAATTCATATCAGCCAAGAAGATGACTAAATTGATGAAAAAGGGTGTGCTACCTCTGTTGGAAAACTGTATACTGATGAAAGTGAGGAAGATGGGGAAGTGGTGAAGGCAGAATTCTATAGTTTGGACAATAACAGCTGGAACCAAGCAGTATTCAGAAAAGGTGTTGATGGCAAGGTTAAGATGATTGAGGACCAGAAGGTAAATGAATGCAGTCCAGAGGCTGAGGATTTGAAGAGGCTGCTGGAGGAGTACTCTGACATTTTCCAGGAGCCTAAAAAACTCCCTCCACCACGTGAAGTTGAACACAGTATTGATTTAAAACCAAATGCAGCGCCCAAGAAGCAAGTTATGTATAGATCCCCTCATTACCAGAAGGATGAGATTGAGAGAATAGTGGAGGAACTCCTTGAAGCAGGGCTGATAAGGAGGAGCAACAGCCCCTTCACATCTCCAGTTTAGTTAGTAAAGAAAAAGGATGGAGGGTGGAGATTATGTGTAGACTATAGGTACTTGAATGGCCTGACTATAAAGAACAAGTTCCCTATACCTGTGATTGATGAGTTGATGGATGAACTTCATGGGGCAATGTGGTTTAGTAAGCTGGACCTGAGAGCATGTTACTTTCAAATCAGAATGAAGGAGGAGGATATCTATCTCAACAGCTTTGTTACACACCACGGGCAGTTTGAGTTCTTGGTGATGCCTTTTGGGCTGTGCAACGCTCCATCCACCTTTCAATCATTGATGTACCAGAGAAGCATTGAGTATCTGGGACATGTCATTTATGGAGGGGGAGTAGCAACAGACCCAGAGAAAATCAAGGCTATGATAAACTGGCCTAAGCCTACTTCTTTGAAATCCTTGAGGGGTTTCCTAGGCCTCACTGGATACTACCGCAAATTCATTAAAGATTATGGGACAAAGAGTAAGCCACTTACCAGACTATTGAAGAAAGATGGATTTCAGTGGAGTAAGGAGGCTGATGAAGCTCTGGATAATCTGAAGAAAGCCATGTGTTCTGCCCCGGTACTAAGTCAGCCCAATTTTGAGGAACAATTTGTTATTGAGGCTGATGCTAGTGATATGGGAATTGGAGCTGTTCTTACACAGAGTGGGAGGCCGGTTGCATACTTCAGTAAATCACTTGGCCAAAGGCAGTTGGGGTTATCTACCTACGAGAAAGAGTTATTAGCAATGGTGCTGGCGGTGAAAAAATGGAGCAGCTACCTGTTGGGATCTCCCTTTGTTATAAGAACTGATCTGCAAGCCTTGAAACATTTGTTGGAACAAAGGTTAACACAATCACTCAACAAAAGCTCACCTCTATGTTACTCGGTTTTGATTATGTAGTGCACTACAAAAGGGGGTGGATAACCTGGCAGCTGATGCCTTGTCTAGGTTTGGACCTAAAATTAATGCTATCTGCCACAACATCTCTGAAGTAAAAGCAGAATGGGTGCAAGAGGTATTGGAGAGCTATGTAACAGATTCCATGTTTTCCAACATGCTACAAGCTAAGTTTGTAAGAGTAGACAGTTATCCAGACTCCACAATGGACTGCTAAGGCGTGGGAACAGGATCTTCATTGGTAAAGGAACAGGGTTGAAGTACTCTATCAAAACTATCTCACACAACTCTCCTGTTGGGGGACACTCAGGGATACAAACCACACTGAGCAGGATCAAGAATTATTTCTACTGGCCAGAGATGAAAAAAGAGGTGGAGGAATGGGTGAAAGAGTGTGAGGTGTGTACTGGCAGTAAGGTAGATACTTCTGCCCATGCAGGACTCTTGCAACCACTGCAAATTCTTGCCTTACCCTGGAGTAGCATTGGGATGGATTTTATTGAAGGTTTGCCAAGATCAGATGGCAGACAAATTATAATGGTGGTGGTAGATCGGTTTAGCAAATACAATCATTTCTTTGCCCTTAACCACCCTTATACGGCTGAGACAGTGGCCAAGGTATTCATTGATCAAATATACAGACTACATGGGCTACCAACTGAGATTGTAACTGACAGAGATAAAATATTCACGAGCATGCTTTGGAATGAATTGATGAAACTGTCTGGTGTGAAACTGACAATCAGTTCTGCTTACCACCCGCAGAGTGATGGCCAAACTGAGTGTGTCAACAGGTGCTTGGAAACTTATCTAAGAAGCATGTGTTCACAGAAGGCAGCAACTTGGTATAAATGGTTACCCTTGGTAGAGTTTTGGTATAATACCATTCATCACACCAGCGCGGGAATGACCCCCTTCAAGGCGCTTTATGGATATGATGCACAACATATCCCCATGCCATTATCTGCCAGTGCAGTAGGAATCTCAGTCAAGGAATTTTTGGTACAGAAGGAGTCTATGGAGCAGTTGAAACACAACCTGATGAGGGCAGTGGAGAGGATAAAAATTAATGCTGACAAGCATAGGGTGGAGCGAGTCTTTGAGGTAGGGGATAAAGTATACCTTAAGTTGCACCCCTACCGCCAGAATTCCCTGCAATTCAGGCGCAATGTGAAGCTCTCCCCACGGTATTATGGCCCTTATATGGTATTGGAAAAGATAGGAGCAGTGGCCTATAAGCTAGATCTACCCGAAGGATGCAAGATACATCCTATTTTCCATGTGTCCTTGCTCAAGGAAAGGCTTAAGGATAAAGAAAAATTGTCAGGTGAACCTCCAGAAATGAAAGAAGATGGAAGTTTAGTGATTTCTCCATTGTAGGTACTTGATAAGAGGATGAAGCTTGGAAAAGGAGGGCCGGTGGAACAGTGGCTGATCCATTGGAGTGGTTCTGTGCCAGAGCAGTCTACTTGGGAAGACGCTACACTCGTGATTAAATACTCCCCTCATGTAGATCCTTGTGGTCAAGGATCAAAAAGAGAAGGTGGGGATGTAACAAGCCGTTCTCCTGGAGCAGTGCTGCCATTACCTAACTGGAAGCTGAAGGGCAAGAGGAGCAAAAGGTTGAAGTGAGTAAGGCTGGATCTTAAGTTGAAAGGCTGACAAAATTGTTGAAGAATAGTTACTGATAAGTGAAGAAGTGTTGATACTTGAAGAGTTGTTATGTTTTATCGCTGTTAACATTAATTATGTTTTGGTATTGTAGTAGTTGTGAAAACGTTCGAGACTAAGCCACATTTATGACATGTGGACAGTATATCTTGAATTCCGTCCCATTTTGAGAGGTATGAAGAATTAAGTATTTTGAGAATTTCTGTTACTCTCTGTGTAGATCTCCTTCTTCCCCAATCCAGAACATTCTCTCCCCTGTCTCTGGAAAAATCTTTTCTTGCCTCAATTTCTGGTAACACCCAGTAACAATCGGCCAAGGTTGTTACATCAACCTTCACAGCAGTATCTCATGTAAGAGTTCTTAGGAACAAAATCATAATTCGTGATTACATAAGAGAAAACACACACTTACCTCAAGTGGATGTGACAGAGATAACATACCAACCAAGATTCAAGCCACAACACACCAACGCATACCAAAGAGTATACAAACAAGAATAACTTGTAATGTATTTCTGATACCTTTTGCAAGACCAAGAATAGAGTCTGGTAAGAACCCAATAAAAATCGACACAAAACCAACTGGAGGCTATTCACGCACCACTCCAACTGACGAATCCCGCCAACACTTCCAGGAAAGACTAAGTTGCAATACATTCCTAGGCCGGAGGAAAATGACTTGGTAAAAAATTCCCTCGTGAGTGAACTGAGGCTTCTAACTTGGATAGACAAAGCGGAGCGCAAGCTGCTTAGTGCGGGCTATACAGATTCAATAGTCTCCCCCAGGGGCGGAGCCAGAAAATATTTTGAGGGGGGGCAATTTTTATTTTTGGTTTGAATAGAGTAGGTTGGATCGGGTCCGGGTTAAATCAGGTTTGATTGGGTATGCATGTTCAAATATTGCGATAGAAACTATAATAGTTAAATTTATTTTTTATTTTTTTAAATTATTTTATTATCAATATCAGTCGGATATGTATGTTCCGAATTTACTACATTTGGTACAAAGACAACAACAATTTTCAATTTGCTTCGTAATAATAAATGCCAAATAAAACTAAACTATTAAAAAATAATTATATTGAAAGATTGTAAAAATAATATATATACAATTCGAATTTATTGCAAATAGATAAGCAAATATGTCAAAAGATTTACAGTATTGCCGTGTGGTTTCGTGGTCACCACTTAAGAAATTTTTCCAAGCCACTCGGGATCTAATCCACCAATGCCCAAGTTTTGCTTTTGCTTAAAAAAATAAACTGAAAACGCGGTAGTGAGGTTTCGATCTCAGAAGCTCATAAATGAAATGTCCAACTAGCAACCACCTGATCTGGACGACATTCCTATTAAATTATTGAACTATTATGTATTTAACATTCTAGAGGGGACCAAACTATAAAAAAAATTTACATGTTTTTTTTTTAAATTATGGGGGGGGGGGACCATGGCCCCCCTGGTCCCCCTGCCTCCGCCCCTGGTCTCCCCTCTAAAAGGAGGAGAAATCCAGATATTCCTGCGATCAGAGGATTTCAATTTGCAACTTCTAACGAATGAAGCAATATGGGATTGAATGAGGGTAAAAAAACTCAGAGACGACCTCACCAATAAGGGTAACAGATGGGACACATGGATACGCATCCAGGGGACTCCACTTACCTGCTGGAATGATCAATTTTTTTTACAGAGGTGGCAGGCAACTTGGGTCACTGCATCAAGATAGCAAATTGCACTACCGGAAAAGCTTATTTACTCGCGGGTAAAGACCTAATCGTGACTGACTTGGTGGAACAAATCTCATGGTCTATAGAAGTGGAAATTGGACAAAATTTGGTGAACATCTTTGTCCAAGAGGAACCGCCTCCCGAAAAAATGGAAGGTAAAAAGGTAATAGAGGTGGGGGGACATTTCGGACAATTGCCCAAGAATGTGAAGTGCTCTTTTCGGGGTTGTCTCTAGCGGGCATGGCGTCCAAAGCTCCATTGAAAAAAACTCTGCTCAAGACGACGGTGATGGATCGACTCACATTAGCACAACGACTAGAACTATTATGCCATTGGAAGAATGTACGGTGACAGATGAAATATACGATCCAGATAGGATCAAGACTTTGGCCCTAGATGAGCCACCTCCAGACTTTGAAAAAAAGAGTTAAGAGTTGGCAGTAGGGGATCTGTGCCATACCCCATTTGGTTCAAAGAATTTAATTGGGCCACAAGAAATGGTGGCTGCAAATGTGAACAACATCTTATCAGGCCCTATGGTCGGGCCACGAGAAACGATAGTGGATTTGGGACACACTCCATTGGACTTTGTCAAGTAGATTGGGCTGAACCATAAAGGTTCTCTGATTGCGGATCTGGGCTCAAAACAATCATATCCACTACCGGCCGGGACATTAAATGATGAGGCCCAACAACTGAAAACAAATAGTCAAAAAGCAAAGCTCGGTGATGGAAAATGTTGAGAAGTAGCGTGGGCAATTCCGAAAGACCGCAGATTACTACTAGGATAGGGCGAGCACCCCATAAAAAGCCGAACTAAGTAGACGGGAGGCCAAGCGTGCAACCAAGTTAGTAAAAAATCCCTTAACCCTTATCTATTTGATAAAATTGCGAGCATAAACTTTAAACAAGAATCTCAGAAAAATGTTAGCACTAGACCAGAAAATAGATGTAAAATCTAGTGGTTAGAGACAGAACTCTCAACAATTATCGAACAACTGGAAGTATGTTATTGCAGCAACATCGTACTAATTAGACAATAGGCAGAGGCTGACAGGGGAGAACAAATCTAGGACTATTACAACCTACAACGTGCGGGGATTGGAAAACAGGAGGAAGATACGAGACATGAAAGACATATATTGTAAGCAGAGGATACAACTGATATGCATCCAAGAAAAAAAGTCATACTCGATTATAGCTCACGACTGCCAAGACATCTGGACAACTAATAGGTTTGACTGGCCGGCAAAAAATGCAGAAGGAAACTCTGGAGAACCCAGATCAATTTGAATTGGAAAGTAGTTGGGAGGCACGTGGAATAAGCAGTGATAGGGAGGTGTGGGCCAAATAAATGAAAGACCACGATCCTAAACATCTACTCTCCGTGCCAACAAATAGCGAAGAAGCAACTATGGTATGATATCATCACCATATTGCAACAGGATCCAATGGACTTTGGTATCTATACAATGACTCCAATGATGTAAGAAACATGGAAGAGCATAAATTGCAACAAAGCACGCCCTCCTGTGAAATGCGAGATTTTGATCAATTCATGAGACAAACAAAATTTGTGGATATCCTGTTGCCAAGACGACGCTAAACTTGGACAAATAAATGGTACACCTATGCTAGCCGGCTCAATTGATTTCCGCTCTCAACTAAATGGCTACTCAAATGGCCGAACCTCCAACAAATACCACTTGAATGAATGACCTATAACCATGGACCTGTAATGATCAAACAAGAGATAGTTGATTAGGGACTAACTCCATTTCGTACTCTGAACTGTCGGAATGAAATGAACGAGTTTGATATTTTTGTTAAAACCACCAGGGACAATTGTACAGTGATTGGCTGGAACGGGTACATGCTGCAAGAAATGTTCAGAACTCTGAAGTCGACTCTCCAAAACTGGAACAAAAATATCTTTGGACATGTGGACAAAGAAATTGAGCAAAAGCAACAATCAATAGCAGTAAGGGAGGAGACTGCAGAAAGATGAACCTTAAAAGAGATGGAACTATAGCAGCTAGCAAAGGAAAAGCAAGACCTACTTGCGCAACAACATAGAAAAGATCGAATACTGTACCCAAAGTCCAGAGTGTGACTAAAAGAAGGTTTGAGAAACACAAAGTTTTACCATGCTAGAATTAGAAATCATAGATAGAGGAACCAACTATGTGGTTTTAACATAAATGATAGATGGACTAAAAAAGTAACATAGGTAAAGGCTAGGACAAGAGATCATTTCAAGTAGCACTTCGTAACTGATTTTTATGAATAGTTTCAACTCTCCACCCCAGCATCGTGCTGCCTCAATGAGAACGACAACTTTTTTTTTTTTTATCTTGCCCTTCACAGAAGAAGAAATTAGAAAGACAGTTTGGTCTTGTGTTTCAAAAAATGGCCCGAGCCCCGATGGACTAAATTTCTATTTTATAAAGTGCCACTAGGGAATGGTGAAAAAAAGATATTTTTGCATTCATCCAGCAATTTCACGAAAAAATTCAACTTACAAAAGGCTTAAACCATACTCATGTAATACTCACGCCAAAGATAACTAGCTCGGAAATAATGCATTATAAATCGATCTCTTTAGTTGGGTGCACCTACAAGATGTTGGCAAAAATATTAGCAAACTATATGAGTCTGGTAATAACAAAAATAATCTCCCCATACAAGATGACTTTCATAAAGGGACGGCAGATTATGGATGGAGTTGTAAAGAAAACGAAGTCATCAAAGAATTAAAAGGCAACAGGAAGAGATGATTATTATTATTGGTGGACTTTGAAAAGGCATTTGATTCGATTTTCCTCCTTATGATGTTGGAGAAATTTGATTTTTCTGAGAAGTGGCAAAAAATAGATTGCAAAGCGCGTAACTACAACCATCATCACCATACTTGTAAATGGCAATCCCTCAGAGGAATTTGCCTTAAAAGGGGGACTGCGCAGGGTGGCCCTTTGTCACCTTTCCTCTTCCTCATAGCCATAGATGGGTTGCACTTCATGATTGATCGGGTGTCAACATTTGGCAAATGGATACCTTTGTACATAGGTAAGCATAAACTGTTCCTGACGCACCTACAATATGCAGGGATGCTCTTTTCTTTTGCCACAGAACTGAAATGTGTAAGTTATGAAGGGTATTATGAGACTTTTTGAGATGACATTGGTCTTAAAAGTAAACTTCTATAAGAGCATCATCGTAGGTGTCAACATCCCTATCTTTGTCCTGCAAGAGTATGCAAGATGCCTGAACTGCCTAACAACAAAACTACCATTATTATACTTGTGTGTGCTCTTGGACGCAAACTCGGGATGAACAACAACATGACAACCGTTTATAGAACAATCTCAAAGGATAAACAAGAGTTGGGAAAACTCCTATCTAACATTTGGGGGAAGAATTTTACTTATCAAATCCACTTTAACAGGTTTGGCGATGTACTTCCTATCGACCTTCAAAGCGCCAAATGCGGTTCTTGACACCATCAAGAGGTTACAATCTAAATTTCTATGGGTAGGAACAACCTAGGAGAGCAACTTGATTCACTGGATAAAGTGAGATCTTATATGTCAAGCAGTAGAATAGGAAGGGCTGGGGATTAAAAACTTAGAGCTCTTTAACTTAGTGCTGCTTGGTAAATGGCTTTGGAAAATTTTAGTTGGCCGGATAGTTTGCTCAGCAAAATAATTCAATCTATCAACTTGCACCCAGAGGGATTTGATACAGACTGGACAACAATCACTGCTATTGGGCATGGAATGAGAGGGTTAAAAGATCTATGTAAATTTGTATGATCGGCGTACTGGTTTACCAACAACATGTAGCGGCGTATAGGAAATGGATGGGAGACATTATTATGGCGATCTATGTGGACGACATTGGTAGGTGTCAAAGACGTCTTCCCACGTCTATTCTTGGTTGCTACTTAAAAAAACTGCACAATGACCTCAAAAGTGTGCCCGAAGAGTGTGTAACTTATGTGGTTATGGCGTTGTTGCCGTCCTTTATTTGACTATGAACTACCACTCATCCCTATTTTAGAATCTATCATTGCAGGCGTGGAGATCCTACCAGAAGCGAAGGATTTTTGAAGTTGGCAACCAAATCGAATTCAACATATACACTATAAGTACTGCCTATTCCGTGCTAACACATTTTATGCGTGCTTTTTGCAAGGCAATGCAACATTGGCTAAAACCTGGAGCTTCGGGTCACCAAAACGCATCCAGGCTTTCATCTGGTGTATGATTAAGGAAAGAATTGCAACCTTTGATAAGCTGCACGCTCGGGGCATACACACAACACAATTGCCTGCCCCTGGTTGTGCATTCTGTCAAGCAGTCCAGGAAACTTTGCAGCATATATTTTTTAATACGACTGTGTATACAAATTATGGTAGGCGCTATATAATTAGCTTGGATATGCTCATGTTGGGAGGAACAGTCCAATGCAATACAACATTCTACACCTAGGAATGATTAAGTAAAAAAAAAAGTGGTGTGAAATACGGAAGTCCTTCTAGCACAGTCTGGTGTGGGAAATCTAGAAAGCTCGTAATAATTTTGTATTCAACGGTAGAATTCCAGACAACGAGCTTATTTTGAAGAAGACTAATGTGTGCACATTGATTTGGGCAAACCAACTATAATATACTAAATACATGCTTTGTATCACGGGATTGACTTCAATATTCCCGTTTATGTACTATGTTCAAATAAATACTTGGATGCGATAAATTAAGTTGATGTAATTCTTTTGGCGAAAGTGGGACTATTAATAAAATAATTAAATTTCTTGATAAAAAAAACATAAAAGTAAAGAACTAGGAGAAAAAGAAAGAAAACGTCTGTCGCTAGCTACTTTATCACCAAGAACTAAATTCCAGCAAAAACAAAACTGAAACTAAGTGCTCAATTCCATACAATCATATTCTAAAATAAAAACTGTCATCAAAGGACAAAAAATCGATTTAGACCATCAAACACCCGTTAAGCATAGAGATGAAAGAACGGATTTTGGTGGGCCTGCAACTGCAACATTCCCCTCCCCTTCATACGCCAGGAAATACAGTGTGTATTTTAGAAATAAAAACTTTTTAAACAAAATAAAGTCTAGTAAGATAATCAATTATATGTTAATTAATTAATTATACAATTATTAGTTAATTGCTTAAGATTAATTATTAGTTAATTAATTAATAATACGAATCCTAATTAGGGAAGGATTCTGTCTCCCTCCTATATAAGGGACGCAGTAGGCGCTTACTTCTATACACCAATACATAATTCTAATGTGCTGAGAACCCAAAACAAATACAGTATTCTCCAGAATTGTTGTCTCGTCATCTTCGGAGGAGAGTTATGAGTTCGTGGATTATACGCAGACTCTGGTAGTCTCCTGATTCGTATTCTTGATATAATCAACCAAAGAGTATGGCTCTATCACGCTTCCACATCAACATAGGTAATGACTCTATAAAGATATACAGTGCTATCAGGGCCAAATTTTTACTTTGATTCATGTGTTCAGAATATTTGTTTCAGGAGTTGATTCGTTTGTTATTTGTTCATTTTTATTGATGTTAATGTTAATGAATTTGTAGAACATTTCACTAATGCATTATTGATAAAATTACATGATAATTATCAAAATAATTTGCGTATTATTTTGATGATAATTCACGTATTGATAATTCATGTAAGGTGATAATTATCAAAATGTGATAGAATATTATCTATTTATCCAATTAAATAGAATATCTATTATTCTAAATGTGTCATGATTTTTTTCAGAATATTTATTAAATATGTGTTAATATTTTATTGTTAACTATATGTCAATAATTTAATTATTCTGAAATTATCAATTAACAATGTGTTAATTATTATTCTGAATATTTTAAATTATTAAATTAGCCGTGTGTTAATAATTCAGTTAATAATTATTCAAAATTATGTTAATATGTGTTATTTATCAGTTATTTTTCGATTAACTATGTGTTAATAATATTATTCTGAGTATATTAACTTTGTGTTAATAATCTTTAGGTAATAATTATGTGTTAATTATTTCATTTTAGAAATTTTAGTTATTCTGAATATTTTAACTATGTGTTAAAATTTTGTAAATAAGTTTTACAGATATATAAGTATGTTTTATGGCAATTACCAAATTTATATTTATGCATATGGTAATTGTTTGAATTAGGATATTCTTAAATTTTATTTTCTGAATATGCTAATTCTGCACATCATGTGAATTATAATAGTTTATGATCCTATATTCTGAATATGTTAAGTGTTTATTATGTTACTTAATAAACTTTTCAGATCTAGGATTGTTGTTTTTTAAGAGGAACCACGGTGATCCCACCAGATATCCGGGCCCTCACGAGGAATGACAAATATTGTCTAGGAGATCGATTTTTAAGTGGGACCTAGTGATCCCACCATATATCTGGGCTCTTGCTGAATTGGTTCATGATCGTATTCTGAATCAAATTTTTTGGTAGATTCAAAATTTTCTTTTAACTTCGTGTTAAAAGAAACCGAATTGTTACACGTTAACAATTACATGTAAATATTTAGTTTTATTAATACAAATGTTAGCTTTTCAAAAAAAAAAAACAATTACATGTGCTAATTCGTTTAGCTTTACACGTGAAAACTAGATTTTCTCAAAAGTTCCTAGTTATGTAGCATGTGATGATTATGAGCTTAGCAAAAATTTTGAACGTGCTGCATGATCGAAATTTCTTTCAAAAGTTTGATTTTAAAATTATGCCTAATGTCTTTTTTTTTTAAATATACTTGTAGATATGGCACACCCTAGCATGATTAGTGAACTCTCTTCCAACGATAAGTTCAATGGAATGAACTATGACATCTGGCACATGAAGATTCAGTATCTTCTTAACGAGAAAGATGTCCTAGAGCACATTACTACCACCATGGTAGAAACCGAGAAAACAAGCGAGATCTATAATATATGGGCCAAGAAGGATCGTTGTGCTCGATATACTATGTTGTATTGAATGCACGGCGACCTGATTGGCCAATTTGAAGTGCACCCCACAGTCAAGGCCATGTGGGACGCCCTTAAGGCTGCATACGGTCATACATTCGCAACAGGGCTTCGTACCTTGCATCTTAACTAAGATCAATTAAAGTCGATCTGTACTCGAACACATTCGCATCATGACTGCGATGTTGCGTGATCTTAAGGCTGGAGGAATCAATATTTTCTAGTACGCAGGTCAATAATGTGATTCGTTCACTACCTAACGACAGAGAAGATAGTCGTTGGACTTCATTTAACACTCTAATGTCTCATGATGTGAGTATCAAGAACTTCTCCAATATAGCTAAGCATCTACAACTCGAGGATGAACACTTGAGAGCTTCTGGAACCTCTGCCAGAGTTAATTCTGCTCAAGGGGGGAACCCTAAGAGGAAAGATCACTAAGCAACCAAAGGCTCAAGGCCCGAAAAATATGGCACGTGTGAAGTGCTATAACTGTGAGAATAAAGGACACTTCTCTTGGAATTGTTCCGAGCCCAAGAAGGTACCTTACTCTCCCAGTAAGCCCAAAGTATACGTATGCTCCCATGCATTAGTTGCTAATTCATTTCCTAAGTGGATTATTGATTTAGGAGCGAGCTAGCATTTTGTAAACGACCAAGCTAAATTTGTTGAGTTCCATCGCTGCGGTGCCGGAATGCGAAGCGTTACTATGGGGAACGATAGTGAAGGATATCATTAGAATTGGTACCTATAAACTCCAACTCCGTAGCGGAAACACACTATTGTTGTATGACAGAATCTGTGTGCCAGGAGTTAGATGTTTCTTAGTTTCATTATTTTCTTTGTCGTAACTTGTTTTTTCATTTATTTTTCATCTTATAGGATTGAATATTGAGTACAGTGACAATGTATTAGGTTATGACTCGTATAAACATTGTTTTTGTTCTTGACTTGGATGATATTTATGACAATAAAAATAGTTCATATCTTACCTTAGTTTCAAATATAGATAACGTTTTCGAATCTGTTAAATGACATGCTAGACTTGGTCATATTTGCCAAGATATGTTAAATAGACTTGCTAAAGGAATGTCTATTAAACCAACTCACTAAGGCTAAGTTGCTTGTGTGTGAACCTTACTTAGCTGGCATGGCTTACAATAAATCTTTAGGTAAGTCTTCTAGATCTTCAAATCCCTTGGATTTAATCCATTCTGACATTTACGGACCCATACATGTGAAAACACGTTATGAGGCTTCCTAGTTCATCACCTTAATAGATGATTACTCGCATCTTGGACACATGTATCTGTTGTCTCATCATTAGAAAGCATTTGATATGTTCAAACGCTGCGTAGCAGAAGTAGAGAATTAATTGGAGCGAAAAGTTAACATTTTTGTATCGACCGCGGTCGCAAATACCTTTCTGATATATCCAAAGGGTATTGTGATGAAATTGACGTATTGAGGCAACTTAGAATTCTTTATACTTCACAGTGAAATGGTATTGCGAAAGGTAGAAATCACACCTTGCTTGATATGGTTAGGTCAATGATGGCGCAGACAAACCTACCTATTCACTTTTGTGGATAGGCATTGCTCACGACAACTTATATCCTCAATTGAGTTCCAAGCAAGAGTGTGTCCACCACTCCATATGAGTTATGGAATGCAAAGAAGTCTATTTTGAACCATATACGGCCATTGGGTTCGGCGGGCTATGTGCACAATCCAACTCATCAACATGACAAACTTGGTCCAAGAGCAACCAAAAGGATGTTCATAGATACCCCGAACATTTCAAAGGTTTGTGATGTTCGACGAACACTTGAATAGGGACATGACCAAAATAGACATTCTCAATATCGAATTTTTAGAGGATTAGTTCCCAATTATCGTTGAAGTAAAGCAGGGAAGTAAGTTGTGAGTTGCAACGAGACTTGCCATTATCTCTTGGTGAGGGAAAGAGTATGTCTCAACAATTCACTCAGGATTGTGCAATCCCACATATTCAAGGTGGAAACTTGCCAAACAATGAAAATCAACATCAAAGAAAGGTAAGTCTTCAACCTTTCAAGCCTACGAACAAGATAGGTTCTAAAAACCTAGACTATGACAGTGACTATGAGCCCCCACAAACCAGATGGTTAGAATCGACCTTCTAACATCATCAGCCCCACGAGCCTAAGGGCCAGTGGGAGTAAATCCTAGACCAGATAAGTATAAGATCCTGAACTCCAAAGGAGTGAACGCTGAAGAATCCCCAACGATACTTTCATATCGAGAAAAATGTATTCTTCTGTGCTCCTTTGGAAATAGAGAAGCCTACCTCTTATGACGAGGCTATAGGACTCACTCGATAGAGAAAAATGGCTAAGTGCCCTGAGGGATGAGATGGACTCAATGCACAAAAATGAGGTATGGGAACTTCTTGATCTCTCACATCGCCGAAAATAGATTAGATGCAAGTGGGTATTCAAGGTTAAGCGCTGTACGAATGGATCAATCGACAAATTCAAAGCTCGACTCGTGGCAAAAGTTTCACCCCAATCGAGGATGTGGGCTATAAAGAGACATTTTCTCTTGTGGTGAGAATTGTCTCTATTCGTTTACTTCTGGCACTGGTCGCCTATTTGGATCTTGATATATTCGAAATGAACGTAAAGAGTGTCCTCCTCAATGGAACACCTGAGGAAGAGATCTACATTGATCAACCTGTTGGGTTCGTCTCATTAGGTAAAGATGACAAAGTGTGCCATCTTAAAAGATCCATATATGAGCTTAAACAGTCTTCCATATTGTGGTATTTCAGATTTCATGAAATCATTATTTCGTTTGGCTTTACCATGATAGATGAAAACAATTGTGTGTATGTTCTAAAAACAAGAGAACATGGAAACGATTGATGCCACTAAGCAGTGGCTATCTTCCGTCTTCGAGACTAGGTATGTCATAGGTGTAAATATCACCATAAAATTGTTCTAAGAAGTTGCTGGGTCTGTTCTAACTGTCATACAAAAATAAAATCTTAGAACGGTTCAGAATGCATTACTCCAAGCCCGTTGACAACCCTGCTTAATAAGGGTCTTGCGCTAAGCCTTGATCAATGCTCGAGAACAGACAAAGAAAAAGAATAAATGAGCATTGTCCCCTATGCCAATGCCATAGGGAGCCTAATGTACTCCATGTTATGTGCATGGCCAGATATCTGCTTCGTGGTTGGGTTAGTGAGCCATTATCAAAGCAACCTGGGGCCTGCTCATTGGCAAACAATCAAGAGGATCTTTCGCTACCTTCGTGGAATATCCGATCTAATCCTATGTTACCAAGGGGGAGACCTACGACTAAAAGGGTTCACGGATTGATTGTGGAGGTGATTTAGATGAGTCCAAGTCAACATCTGGATATCCTTTCATCCTTGGTGGAGGAACCATATCTTGGTGCAGCAAGAAGCAAGACTGCATTGTTTTGTCGACTATGAAAGCAGAATATGTCGCAAGCAGTGTAGCCGTGCAAGAGATACTTTGGCTTAAGAGTTTTCTACAATACCTCGATATGACTCCAAGACTCGACAATCCTATAGAAATGAACTGCGACAATGCTGCAATAATTCAGTTTGCTAAGGATCCAAAGTTCCATAGAAGGACAAAGCACATCCGGAGATGTTACCACTTTGTTCGAGATGCTGTCAATAAAGGTGATATCACTATCAAGTATATTTCTAATGACAAGATGAACGTTGATCCAATGACCAAATCTATTCCAATAGATGTGTTTAGAGCTCATACTAGGAGTCTAGGATTATGTATGGTTTTTATCAAATCTTGTAATGATAAGGACGTAATATTATAACCTTTTGATTATAAAATGAAATTGGTGTTTTTCATTTCATTTAGCATTTGGTATATGCAATTAATTGATTAGGCACAAGAAATAACACAAGGCTTTGTGATTGACCTTATCACATGGGTAATCACCCTTATACTTGTGCAGCATGAAGGATGAAACTGGTATATGTTATGAACAGTCGCTTCAATATGTCTGAAATGAGATTCTAAGTGAATCAGATGTGAAATATCTGAGTTTTCACATTAAACCTTTAAGGTCGAATGCAGAGGATGAAAACTCAGTGTCTTTATCTAAAGCTACGATTCGCATGGAATAAGTAGGTGACATGCCCAAGTGAGTGAGATTCATGCCATGACACACATATCATACTATGTGTGGCACATAATGGCCGTTGTAAAAATGAGAATCCCCTGATAGTAGTTCTGTGATCACACAGACATATGCTTGTCCACCTAAACGTTACTCTTTAGCTTAGAGTTATGGCCTGAAATTGAGGTTTGATGATACTACCTCAGTATGTCATCCAAGGGCTAGAATCCATACAATCTAGCGGACCATGCTAGGAAAGTAGTTAAGTCGATACAGATGGTAATATGTGTCAAAGGAACAATCTGCCTAGTTTCACCATATTTGTCATGGCGATTATATTAAGTATATAATCAAATATTGTATAGCTTAAAGGAATGAGTAGCTATCGGTGATGCGAAAAGGATTTGGGATACTGTTACTTTAAAAGTGTCATATTATTTAGATGGTGACTTAATATGACACTAGTGGTTACTTTTTTATCGTACGACTCATTTATTATATTAAGCGTCGGGAGATTCAAAACTGTATGTTGTTACAAGGCTTATATAACTGAGTGGGAGCTGTTAGACAAAATAGAGTCTAATAAGATAGTTAATTATATGTTAATTAATTAGTATTATGTAATTATTAATTAATAGCATAAGATTAATTATTAGTTAATTAATTAGTAATAAGAATCCTAATTAGTGTAGGATTATGCTTCCCCTTTTATATAAGGGGCGCAGTAGGTGCGAACTTCACATACCAATACACAATTCTCATGTGCTGAGAACTCAAAACAAATACAGAGTTCTCTCGAATTGCCACCTCGCCATTTCCCCATCTTCGGAAGATCTTCGAAGGAGAGTTTTGAGTTCGTGGATTGTACGGGGACTTTGGTAGTCTCTTGATTCTTGTTTGTGACATAATCAATCGAAGAATACAGTTCTATCACGATTTTGCACCAATAGAGGTAATGACTTTACTCATATTTACGTTTAGAAATTGCAAGGAACAAATTATCTGACATGAAGAATTACATAAAAACTGTAGAGAGTAAGGTATATTTATAGGGAGTACGCCAAAGAAATTCTGAAGGGAGTATAACTCTCAAGAATAAAAAGTCTTATCCTCGTTAGATTTCTCAGTAAAACACAAAAATAGAAATTCCTACAGCCGCGAATGTGCTCCTTCTCGTTGGATATTGTTTTTTATCGAAAAATTAATTTGTTTATTGCAGTTTTTTCCAAAAAAATGTTTACAAATTTTCAGTGTGTATCTAAAATTAACACATAAACAAGGCATCCGATTATGCATTAATCTAGACCTAAGTGAACATCTATTTGTTCTTGCAGAACATGCTCGCTATATCATACCCCATGAGCTTCCGCCTGACTTCTGTCCTGTTCAATGTATTTACACTCTCTATCTTGCTTGTACTCCAACATAGCTTGAAGTACTACTTAGGGTCCGTTTGGTAGCCGGTTTGCGGAGGGTTTAGGACGGTTTTCAGCGAGTAAACCGACTTTAACCGGATCTGACCCCCGTTTGGTGCCCCGCATTTTTTCTATCCTGCCCGGGGGTTTACTTGCCGGGCAGGGTAGAAACTGGTCAGCTCAAGGGTTTTAAACCCTCCAAATTGCGAGGGTTTAAAAAACCCAGTTTGACCGAAATGAAAAAGTTGCCATCGAATGACTACTATACCCCTCGAATAATTTTAAAATCACAACTTTGCCATCGAATGACTACTATACCCCTCGAATGGAGGGTAAACAGGTAATTGCGACATATTAGTATATCAAACTGAGTTAAACCGGATTCCTGACCATATTACCGAACGAGGTTAGGTCCAGTTTATGAAACCCTATATGGCCATACCAAACAGGGTCGCAAGGTTTGTAACCGAGTTTGACCATACCTTAACCCAAACCCGGGTTTAAAGTAAACCGGCTACCAAACCCACCCTAAATGTTTTCCAACAAGTTCAAATGGAAGAAGGATTAATCAGCCAGCCAGATCTTTCACTGTCAACACAATCAATTGAATTAGAAAAGGTAAGCTGTTAACGATTTGAAATATCTAGTGCAGAGAAGCAATAAGATAGGCCTAATGAAATACTAGTAGGCCAACTTTTAATTGGGCCTAAATTGCCAATCGTGGGCCGGACCATGGTGTGATTACCGCGGAGCCAGAGGATATTCATAATCGTTCCATAGTCTTCGAACAAATGCTTCTTCGACTACCAGGCGAGCACTGAACTATTTTTTCAACTAAAGTTTCTGTCTGAGCGCTCCGCCAAACGATGTCGTATCTGCTTCCGCATCTTCTCTCGGGATGGGCCGTCGATCATGCTATCTGTGCCGAGGAAGAACGCCTCGGCATGATCCGATTCGGGCACGACTGGGATGAGACCTGCATCCAGGTGATTGAACTAATTTTGTTTGGTCTTTGAGAATTTTGTTGGAATTCGCTTTTCGTCATTATTTAATAGTTGTTTTGGTGGGCTCTTCAAATGGATATTAGGGTTGGTAGTGTATAAATTCGCATGAGTGGTATGATTTCAATTATTCTTGCCCTAGAGAACTGAACTTTGATTTGAAAAAGGGCAATCATTTGGTTTGAGCTTGATTGTTCTTATTAATCAATGAATAATAGTTGGGCCTCGTGTTTCATCCCATTAAGCAATTAGTTTTCATTTCCTAATTGATTCTTTTACCCGTTGTAATGGTTAGTGACTCAAAGTTGCTTCCGCTTCGCTGTGATATCTCGGAGGCATCAATCTATTTGATATTTTACCCCACCGATCATTTTCTCTTAGATATTACCTTCTTCTTAGCTGCTAGGTTCCGGATCCTTCTATTGGGTTTTCTTGTGATCTTTATGATTTTCAATTCTCTATACTGCCATCCAGTGCCCAAACATGCCCTATTATTATCTCGAAATCCGAAGAGAGATGAATATTCCAGCTTATGCGCTGCAAGCAAATATCAAATCATTTGAAGGAAGTCTGTGGTAGATGCCTCAGTTAGCTAAAATAGATTAAAACAAAATTTTCTATTAGTTTCAACGTTGCTGGTTAACAATTTGCAATATCTAGTTGATAAGAGTGATGATTAAGTTAGCTTAAGTTGCTGAATGACTTCATTTCTTGTGTTCATGTTTTTGTTTACAGTAGCAATTTAAGATAGGGATGGCCTTTGGGGATTCAAGAATTCGGGAATTCCCGAAGTTCCGAATCCCAAAGTCCCAAAGTCACGAAATTTTTGGGACTTCGGGAGTACGGGACGTTAATGGAAATAACTTATTCTGATCCCGAAGTCCTGAAATTCCCGAATTTTTTTCATGCAAAATTAGAATTCGGGTCCCAAATTCCGAAGTCCCGAAATTTTTGGGACTTTGGGACTTCAGTTCGGGAACGGGAACCATTTTCCATTCCCGAAAAATTTCGGGATGGGAACAGGAACAACCATTTCCCGTCCCGAAATTACGAATTGCCACCCCTAATTTAAGAGGAGCGTAACTTCTTGAAGTCCATCATCAATAAAGTAAACGAGTTTCTGTCAGTTCTCATTGCTAAAGTCGAGTCTAGTTTTAAGTCGAGTCTACTTGATTATGCATTTATTGAGTCCGTGATCTGACCATCTGCATTACTAATTTTCAGATGGATGAGGTGCTGGCTTCCGAGGCAGAAACTTTGCCGTGATCTACCTTGTGGATATAACTGAGGTGCCTGATTTCAACACTATGTACGAGCTTTACGACTCCTCCACCGTGATGTTCTTCTTCTGTACCAAGCATATCATGATTGACCTTGAAACTGGGAACAACAAGATCAATTGGGCCAAGAAGGATAAGCTGGAGTTCATCGATATTGTTGAGGCCGTGTTACGTGGTGCAAGGAAAGGCCGAGGTTTGGTGGTTATTGCTTCGAAAGGCTATTACAGCCGATATTGTTATTGATTCCATTCATGTTCTGCTCACACATCCATCCTTCCTTCCTACCATCAGCCTGTGCTATAAGTAGGATAAATGAATATCCTTTTAAGTTAAATATGAATATTTATTTATATGCGCACAGCGCACGCAGGCAGTGATGTTGGGGGCGTGCCCCGTCGCCCCCAACCTGCTGGGGCGGCCTCCATTCGTGAAGCGCGGCCGAGGCGCTTCTTGGAGCGCAGGAAGCGTCGTGAAGCGCGGCCGAGGCGCAGGTCGTTAATCACATAAATGAAAAAGGAAGATTGGGCTAAAAAAAGAAAAGGCTCAATTGGGCTAAAAATTAAAAAAGAAGGGTCCACAACTTAAAACCTAAATGATTTACAACCTTAAATTGCAAGAGTTTTGAGCCGTGAGCCGTAACTCCACTCCAGATTTTGGTCGACCATTAAAGTGTGCTATGCTAAACAACGAAGAAGGCTTCAACATAATTTTCTGTAAGTTCTGCTTCCTTCAATCATGAGTATGAGCAAACCTTATTTTTATTCTTCCTTGATTATTTATTGATTAATCTCCACCTCTCAAGACTTCGAAACACCGCTTCAGTAGAATTCCTCCTGCAATAGTTTCTTAGCGTTTAGTGGATGAAATTATTTGGGAAATCACAAAAAATGTAGAGCAGTAGTGACGAAATTGAACCCCATGCTTTTTACCCAAAATTACAAGAGAAGGAGAACATAAAGGCGTAGACTTCGAAGTAATGGGGTGAAATTTATTAAGGAAATGCTGATACTAGACTAACCAAATAGTCCAACTTCATCATTCAACCCCACCAAAAGAAAAAGAAAGGAGTATATGAGTATGAAACTGACAACTAAACCAAATATCAGAGGACTAAGTGCACAATCTGAAAATAAACCACTTCAATCGATCCAAAAAATAAAAGGTAAACAAAACGTCATGTTATGTTAATCTAATTGTTTGAATAATTGAAAAGAAAAGGTAAACAAGAAAAAGAAAGGTAATTCTAATTGTTTGAATAATTAATGCTTCTGTTATTAACTTATGTTTATACATGTTATTAACTTCTGTTTTTATTAGCTTCTGTTTTACTTGGATTTGGTTATAATTACTAGCTTCTTTTTTACTAATTTTTTTTAGATGGCGCAAGATCTAGGGAGAAAATATGCCATTTCAATCGATCCAAAAAATAGATATGACTTCAAGTGCAACTTTTGCGATAAGGTGATAAAAGGAGGAGTTAGAAGGGTTAAGGAGCACTTGATTGGCAGATTCAGAAATGTTACAAAATGTCATGCATGTCCAATACACGTGAGAGATGAAGTGTTGGAATTTATGCAAAAAAAAAGAGGACGCCAAAAGGGATCAATTATTGATATCTTCATCAAATTCGAACAGGAAGCCAGATTTGGATAGTTTGTATTTTGGAGAAGAAGAAGAGTGTGAGGAAGTTGGCGCTCCATCGGCAAACAAAGGAACAAGTAAGCTATTTAAATCAAAAAAGCCTAGGACAAGAGGTCCTATGGATGCGTACTTTAGTCCTAATCCAACAAATGTTGCCACATCCAGCAAGTTGAGTAAAGGAAAGCAACAAACGATAAATGAAATTTGCAAGAAGGAA
>JAOWBN010020179.1:0-10666 GCA_028565015.1 Pinguicula moranensis
TTGTTATGTATGCTTAACACACACTTATGTTTACGCTTCCGCACAAATTTTGCATCATGACACGTAGTATAGCTTTTTGAGATCTTACAAATATATATGTATATATATATATTACAATGTTTTATAAGGGGTCATAGCTCTTGGCGCCCATTTCCCTCAACCTCTGGTTGGCGACGAAGTCTATTCCTAAGTTGGTCGCTCTACAAATGGGGAGGATGGCCAAATTAAGTTTTTTGGGACGTTTCTGTGAAGGAAGCAAAACTGTGGGCGTATATGCAATATTTAAAAATTCACAGGGGCGTATCTGCAATTTAGGATAAAGTGGGGGATTTAGAGTCTCTAAATCATGTACCTCATTCATCGTCCGTGTTTTCTGCTTCTGGGAGATGTCCATCCGCGACAATAGTGAACCCCGTGCCGCCGTGACTTTTGCCGCCACGGTCACCGGTGGATGGGGTCAGGTTATTCATGGTGGCAAGAGCTCTGCCTCCCTTAGTCGCTCGTTTCTTCGCATCGGGCCACCACTCTGGGAACCCAATTCGCTCAAAACAACCTTCAAGTATGTGGCCGGAGCGCTTGCAATCGGTACACCACAATTTGGATTTGTCACCTTTCAGCTGCTCAGGATGATGATTTCGAGGATGTTTTCCCAGATTCTGACCTGGATTTGGCTAAGAGTCTGCTTCCCACATCACTGTTCAGATATTAGCCAGATTTTGTGGGATTCAAGATGTCCAATTGGGATGCCTCCAGGCGAACGATGGCGTATGCTGCCTCGACCGTTGGTAAGGGCTCCTCCTTCAACAATTCTCATTTTACTGCATCATAAGTCTTGTGAGTTGCAGACAGGAATTGAAATAATCTGACTTCTTGTCGGAGTTTCTGAAACTTGGCAACGTCCGCTGGACATTTCATGGGATTCGATTGTCTACAGTCGATCTCTCACCAACTTTTTTGGAGTGAGTTGTAGACTTGTTCCAATGTTCCTTGCCCCTGATTTTGCCGGTTGGCTTTCACTGTTAAATCAAATATTTGCAGGTTGTCGCTGCCTATGCTAAATGCCGTCGCCAGGCCATCCCAAAGGTCTTTGGCTGACGAGTATTCAGCGAAGTTATCAAGAATGTCAGCGCCAATGGCGTGGATGAGCCACGAGAAGACGCTCAAGTCATGCTATTCCCATCTAGGATATTCAGGGTCATCCACGGCCGGAGGTGGAGGCACACCAGTGAGATGGTGCATTTTTTCCTGGCTGCCGATCATCACCCTCATTAATCTTGACCATAACATATAATTATGGTTATTGAGGCTGATGGTGATAGGTCACACGGATGTGGTTTCCGCAGGTTGCATATGTTTAAGGATTTTGGTGAGTTGGGTAGAGAGATCATTGGTTAAGTGACTTTGGCCTGCAGAAGTCGCCAGAGATTTCTCTAGTTCGGTTGTTTTCGTGTTGTCAGCCATGGTTTAGGTTGACAAACCGTGACTGAGGTAGATGATGACAAAGGTTAGGTCCCAAAAAAGAGGATCTGAACCTGCTCTGATACCATGATACGCGGAATGCAAAGAATGAATTTGATTTTCTGAAAACTTGATTTTGTCGTAAGAGTAGGATGCATATATATAATACAAGTTTGTTCCTAATCTCTGAGTAATTAGGGGGAAGTTACCTTAATTTAAGGAAAAGATTTGATTCTTTCCCTTATTACAAATATAAGGTAATACTTTCTTAATTACTTTAGCTAACAAAAATAAAATAAACAAGAAAGATAGAACAATATAATTTAATAAAACATGATATACAACATAATAAAATAGTCGTTGCTTTATCGGCAATGTTGTTAAATTCAAATAATAATATGGAATATAACTTATAAGGGCTTTTTATTACATTTCACAAAATAATATATTAAATTTCATTTTATTATTTTCTAATGCATTAACCTATAGACGCCCCACTAGGGCCTAGCTAAAATTGATAATTTCGACTTATTGGGGGCCGCCGGCCGGTTTGAGGTTTCCACTCTATTGGCTTTGTTTCGACGACTAGTGATAGTCTGAAAATGTCAAGTCACATTCTTCTGCAGCAAGATTGAAAGAGTCAACATTTTGTGCGTATAAATAATTCTACAAGACAGCTGCTCAAAGAAGCGGTACCGACTCATGCCAAACTCTCCCTTTGCAATTGAATTATGAATATGATTTCCCTTGTTCTTCTCTGTATGCCCTGTCTCGCTCTTTCCCTTTCTTCTCCTGATTACTCATCTTTATTGGACTTCAAAAGCAGCATAACAAATTCAGAGAATGTGCTTGGAAAGAACTGGACAAGCGACACTTCGTTTTGCAATTGGATTGGAGTGACATGCAGCAGTCGCGGACAGAGGATGACCCAACTGATTCTTTCCAACATGGGTCTTGAAGGAGAAATCTCACAATCGATAGCAAATCTATCTTCCCTTGTAACTCTGGATCTTAGTAACAATCAGCTCACAGGTTCAATCCCTCCATCTATTTCAAACTTACCCTCTTTGCGCGTTCTGATTCTCGCAAATAATAGCTTATCAGGATCTCTTCCTCTCTGGGGTAGAGGAGAAAGTAACCGTCGTTTAAGCTCTGTGCTTCAGGTTATTAATGTTTCTCGCAACCAACTTAGCGGTGAAATACCTTCCGACTTATGCCCCTTAACTGAGTTGAAAACACTGCGCCTTTCTTACAACAATTTGACGGGGAAAATGCCTAACAATATCGGGTGTCTGTCCAAGCTCGAAGGTTTGTACATGTACAGAAACAGAGTCTATGGAAATATTCCTCCATCGCTGGGAAATATATCGACTTTGCAAGTTTTAGAATGTGGTGAAAATAGCATAGGAGGGCCTGTTCCTCCGGAGCTTGGAAAGCTAACCAACTTGCTGTGGTTGAATTTTGGGTCCAACCAGCTGACCGGGGTAATCCCGCCAGAGGTATTTAACTTGTCTTCTTTAAGAGTCATGTCTTTCCTTACGAACAAACTCTCGGGTTATATTCCGGCCGCTGCTGGTCTTCAGCTTCCTAATCTCGAGGCGATATACTTGGCAAATAATTCACTACAAGGTGTAATACCTCTGTCAATAACAAACGCTTCTAAGCTGAGTATTATCGAGTTATCCAACAACATGTTTGTCGGTCAGGTGCCTTCTAATTTGGGAAATCTCAAGGAACTTACTGTATTGGCACTGCATGATAATCAGCTCACGAACGAAGTTGGAAATCAACAACTTGGATTTTTCACTTCATTGGTGGAATGCAGAAGCCTTCAGGTTATTGACGTGAGTATGAATTTGCTTGTTGGATCTCTTCCGAGTTCTATTCAGAATCTGTCAAAATCTATAAATTGGTTTAATCTAGACGGGAATGGAGTTTCTGGGATTATTCCAGCTGGAATTGGGAATTTGAGCGGTATGATCACTCTTCACTTAAGAAACAATTCCTTAACAGGAACTATCCCAGTTGAGATGGGGAATCTTAACATGCTTCAGAGGCTGTATTTAGATGCAAACATACTATCTGGGGAAATACCAAATGAATTATGCAACTTAGTGAATCTAGGAGAGAGGTCCATTTCGGAAAATAATCTCTCTGGATCAATACCAACTTGCATTGGGAATCTTAGAAGAGTGCAACAACTAGATTTGTCAAACAATAGATTGGCTTCTACTCTGCCATCAGGATTGTGGGAGCTTGGCCTTTTGAAACTGAATTTGAGCAAAAATCTGATTCAAGGACAACTTCATTCGGATATGGAAAAGCTTCAAGGGATTGAAGAAATTGATCTTTCGAGCAACCGATTCTCAGGTACCATTCCAAACTCAGTAGGAGAACTGAAAGATCTGGTGCTCCTTAATCTTTCAAGCAATTCGCTGAACGGATCAATACCAACTTCATTTGGTGATTTATTAAGCTTGGCAGTATTGGATTTATCCAGGAATAATCTGTCTGGCAGCATACCATCTTCCCTAGAGAATATACCGCACCTCAGAGAAATCAACTTTTCGTATAACCAGCTACAAGGAGAAATACCTCAGGGCGGCATTTTTCTCAACTCCTCGCATGGAGCTTTTGAAGGGAACGAAGATTTATGTGCCATGACATTACTAGGATTTCCTCTCTGTCGCACGCATAACAACGCACGCTGGTCGAGGACCAAGAAACTCATTATACGAATCATTATTCCGGTGATTGTTTTAGTCTTATTACTAATGGCGTCCTTGTCCTTCTGGATAATAAAAAGAAGGAGAAGGGTGACACAAGAGGATGTTGAGTTAGCAGAAATCAATGGCCCTAAGAAAATACCTTACCTTGACATACTTCAGGGTACTGACAATTTCAGTGAAGCCAATTTGCTTGGGGTGGGAAGCTCAGGTTCTGTATTCAAAGCCATTTTGCATGATGGAGAAGTAGTGGCTGTTAAGGTCCTCAACTTGAATGACGATGAAGGCAAGAAAAGGTTCGATAAAGAATGTGAAGTACTAAAACAAATCAGACATAGGAATCTTGTTCAGGTGATCACAACTTGTTCCAATGATATGGTGAAGGCAATTGTTCTACAGTACATGCCAAATGGAAATCTCGACAACTGGTTGTATAAAGAGGGCCCTTTCTTGGATTTCCATGGAAGAATCAGAGTTATGCTCGATGTCGCAATGGCTATGGAGTATCTTCATCATGGACACGAATTTCCAGTTGTTCATTGTGATCTGAAGCCTTCCAATGTTCTCCTGGATGCTGATATGGTCGCCCATGTGAGTGATTTTGGCATCTCAAAAATATTCTACGGAGAAAAGCTGGATGTACAAACCAGAACTTTGGGGACTATTGGCTACATTGCACCAGGTATTGTTTCAATCTCTATACCTGCAAACTTAGACAAGATCAAGATTATTGTAGGAATTTTGCAAGATCACAACATAGAGAAAAAAGAAAGCTTAAGTTTGTTTGTTTTTCTGTATCTTCATTGCGTAGAATATGGATCCCAAGGCATTGTCTCCACGGCTGGTGATGTTTATAGTTATGGGATAATGCTGATGGAAGCACTCGTTGGACGGAGGCCGACAGACGAATTATTCAGTGACAATCTAAGCCTGAGACAGTGGGTGAAAGAAGCTTATCCAAACTCTTTGAGGGAAACTGTTGATGCTACTCTATTTCAGGAAAATGAATTCATTAGATCATATAGTTACATACAGTCTCTTATAGAATTATCTCTCAACTGCTCGACTGAAGCCCCAGAAGAGAGGATTGATATGCAAGAAGTTGTGATCAGACTTGGCAAGATTAAAAAGAGCTTCTCAAGCAACAAGGTTTCTATTTGATCAGATTCTATGAAATTCACGCTACCTGTCTTTCTCAAGTTTATTGTTTAGTATATGAAACTTGAGTAACCATTCGATTCGATGTGTCTGCCAGAATCGAACGAAAACCATAATCCTGTTGCATGTCCTTTCCATTTAAAAATAAAGGTGCATCAATATTCACAAAATGGTATTATTCTGTTCAAATAAACAAGAGGGTGAACACGCAAAGCCAACAATTTTCCTCCACAAGCGCATGAAACTAGCAGATGGATATGTAAAAAGCCATGATACTCCAACAAAGATCCTATTTACGTCGATTAACGATTCATTCTTCAAAGCTTTTGAGCTCTGCATCAGTTGAATTTCAAATTTGGCTGGACGACTCATGTTGAAGAGATGCAGTTGCTCACCTTAAGCTAACAACCAAAATCCTCATAATCTTGCTGCCCTTTCTGGCGAACTAGCTTTTAAGATGGCAAGCAGAGCTCAAGGGTTCTATACCTCCTCAGATGAAGGTTTCTTGCCAAAGTCTTTACTCATGTGATCAGGCGTAAGATGAGTGCCCAGATTGGGATTAGAGGTAGTGTTTTCTTCTTGGTCTTCGGGCTTCATATGCGACTTCAGTGGCCTCTCAAAGTCCCTTACTGCAGCAGGGTCTATCACCAACTTGCTGAGTTTCTGCTCCTGAAAAATATGGAGTGACATCAAACTTGACTTTCATAGAAGTTGATAAATTGTAGGGAAATTGAAAATCTGAAATAGAAGCAGAAAGATCAAGTACAAGAATATGCTATAAAACATGAGGCATGAACAGTTTAATAAGCCAGGTGATCACTATTAAGGTCAAATCCCCTATGTCATTCGAGAAGTAAATAGTTATATCTATTGACTCAAATCATTAGAAATTCAGGAAAAGCTTCAATGAGAAATACAGGGCCCCATTATGTCATTCGAGAAGCAAAACTTACATTTTGCAGAGCTTCAAGTTTTCTTTGCAGTGCCTCATGCTCTGCCTTGATACGGAAGGGAACACCATCCTTTTGGTACACATTATTTTGTGCCAAATCTTCATCAATGTCACTAGAAGTTGTTGCAAAAGGATGATTTGCAGGAATCCACCTTACAGTATCAGGGTTCACATCAGGAGGTACTGATTCTCCCTCCTTAAGAAAGATTGTGGGTCTCTTCCAATTATACGCACGAGATCTTCGTTTTTTATGTATCTTCTGTAACTCCTCCGTGAGAGTTACAGGAGCTAAGCGGTAAACTTTTCCGCACATCTCAACCGAGGATTTGCTTTTGCTGACCTTCACCATAGGGTTATTGAATGGATCTTCATACTTTAGAGGTGTAGAGCTGCTTGGATGGAATTAGAAAGAACAAATTTGATCAATATATGCAGTAAATAAGCTTCCAATAATCTCACCAAATTCAACAATAAACACCATATCAGTGTTAGAGAAACCAAGACGGAACTTGTGAATCTCATAACATGTGAGCTTGAGTAATGTTGTTCATAAAAAAAACTCAGGCATGATTCAGTAAAGTTTTTATAATTGTCCAGTTCTTAATTTTCATAGAATACTGAAACTGAGTGATAGATGTTAGAACCATACATGCCTCTTCTATCCGATCTAATCTGTCCACGGCGAACAAGATCTGCTACAGAGCCTGAACGACGATAACTGGAATTCCTCGTTGCATAACCTCTCACCACGATAACTAAAATAGATGCTAGAAAGCATAATCCAAGCGAAATAGTCAAGCCAGAAGATTTCCCAATCTACAAGACAGTCGAAACGGAGAAAGTAAATATAGTTTCAACCCCAGGTGTTGGCCTAAGAAGTGTGTCACGATAAACCATCCAATCAAATACTATATGCAGGCTAATACAGGTGTAAACCATAACTCAAGCTTAGGCGTTGAAGGTATCCATGGAAATTGTGCAGGGAAAAATGTTAAATACCAAGTCAGTGTAGGCTATCATAAACCAAATAAAATTAAATCCAAAAGTGTATTCAAGCTCTACAGTAACATATTCAACCAAAACAGACAACCGAGTACAGCATGAAAGACAATAGAACAAAATAAATTCAAAATACAATAGAGTGATTGAGTACCGACAAGACAAACACAGGGGCAGAACCAACTGATGCATGCAATTTAGCAACCACATTCTGCTTGGGCTTCTCAGGACTATCATTCTCCAGTTTTTCAATCAAGAAAGCGTCGTTAGGAAGGCGCTTATCGTCATCAGAAGAACTAATTGCTCTCGGCACAAACTGTCTACAAATACATCTTTGGTTCCAGTTACTCCAATTGCCAACGACCCCAAATTCCGACCCCAATTGGAACTCATCAGAAAAAGTCCGAACCTTTGTCAAAAATGAACCAAATTAGTAATGGACAAGGAGATTCAAAACAAAAAGCACATCAAACATTAAGGCGTCAAATTGTAGAAGCAAAGCGAAATAGCCTCCGGGACCGGAACTATACTTACCTGAAGCAAGGATGCCGCATGAAAGTTTACCGTCCACATTGAAGCCATTTGATCTACTAGTGTGAATGTTCGAACGCCAAATTGGGAATCATTGCAGCAAAATGGGGGGAATTAGGGCAATTCTGAGCAGCTCTGACTCTGTTTTGTAATACTATTTTTTCACATATTTTTTTATCCCCTTTTTTTTATATTATTTTAAAAATAAATTTTTAAAAATTCACTTCCCTTTTCTTTTTCTTTTTTAAGATAAGTAGAAGCCTACTTTTTTTTCTACTTCTACTTATTTTATAAATAAATTAAAGTTATCTTACCAAATTTAACTATGACAAGGGGACAAGGTTATGAGGACATGATTAGAAAAGATAAAGCATTATAAAGCATTATGAAGTCCTCCAAGAGAATTTCAAAGGCTACTGAAGAGCGAAGACACAAATAAAAGCATCTACTGCAATGTGCCTTGGTCGTGTGGGAGCTTGGATGAGTTCTTGTAAGTGAACTTCTATATTCCTCACCTACCTGTATATCCTCCTTATATTACAGGTATAGTTCACTAAACTGGAAGGAGCTATGTACTAATGCTCCTCAACAAAGGACATTGATAAGTTGATAGATATGATATCCAGTTTGGTGAAGAACGGGTAATGGCGATGATCTAAATGCCGAGATGTTGGTGCATTTATGACGTTAGGTGAGCCACATACCCGGTCACCTAAGCTACAAAGGAGGGTCTGACAGATGGGTAGGGGTGTACAGTTCATGATTAGGAATCAGTCACTGACTATCTAGTCTAAGCTCATGAACACCAGAAAGGATTAGGATCATAGGTCTAATCCATATAGGTTAATAGCCACGAGCATAAGTGATGTTTATTTTCTATTTTCTATTTTTTTTCTCTTGTAAATACTGTAAATACTTTATCAATGAATTTGGCCTTTCCAAAAAAAAATTTAACTACAAGCATTGTTTAATCAAATTACAAAAATTAATTGCAAAAATTATTTCAATAACTTTTTTAATTTTTTGATAGATTTATCAAACACTCAAAAACTATAAAAGGAAAAGAAGAAGTAAAATAAGAAGCAAATGGAGAAAATCAGTATGGATACAAAACAGACGTTTAGAATTGGCATAGCAAAATTCATGTTATGTTAGATATTTTCAGGGACACAACCTAAGGGCGGAATTTACTGGGTATGTTTGGTTTGCTTTAGTTTGATTTGGTTACATATTTTGAGGCTATTGGTCATAAGTCATAACTGAAAACGTAGCAAAAAAATCTCAACGAAAGTATAAATTATAAAGGGGAACCCTAATTTTCTAAAGTATTGAAATGTAGAGAGCAAAAAATAAATGAAAAAAAAAACACTTTTTGTCTCATAAATTAGCACTGCTTGCACTTTTGGTCCCAATTTTCAATTTCGACCAGATATATTAATCTAGTTAATGATAAATAAAATAATAAAAATATGAATAAATGTTTAGAGAAATAATAAAATAAAATACAAACTTAGAAATAGTAAAAAATAATTATTTAATAAATAGATAGAAAATAGAAAATAATAAAAGCTTCAATAATTTGATAATTATACAATACAATAAAATCATAATAAAATATTGAAAAATTAAAGTAACAATTAGTAAAATATTGTTAAGATGTATGACATAAATATAAATTAATAAAAATAAAATACAACAAAAATTATAATAAAATTGTAAGAAATTAAATAAAATATTGTCAAAATATGAGACATAATTATAAAGTAATAAAAAATAAATTACAATCAAACAATCATGATAAAATTTTGAAAAATAAAATATTTTATTTTATTTTATTTTTGAATATTTTTTACAATTTTATTATTACATTCTTTACAGTTTCTACTATCGTTGATTCATTTATTTCATTCGATAATGATTTTTAATATATTTAATAATGTACTATTATTTTTTCATATTATTAAATATTTCATTATTTTTCTAGAAGTTTTTATTTAACTTTTTACTTTTGTTATTAATAGAATTTATTTTTTAATATTTTAAGTGATTTTCTATTTTTATTATTTTCTAAAAGTTGTTATTTTATTTATTAATTATGTTATTAATTTATTGATTAATTACTTGCAACAATAGGTCAAACAGGTCAAAATTGATCACAAAAAGTGTAAATTTTTGAAACATATGGAATTAACAACGCAATTTTAAATCCAATTGCACTAAAAATGCAACTTGTGCTATCCTATAGGATCAAAACTATTTTTGTCCCTACAAATTATGACGGGGACTCTTAAGAAGTATTGTTGATTACAAATATATATATATATATATATATTATAAATCCCTCCAAATTAGGTAGAAAAAATAGGTGCATTTACATCTCGTACCTGTCGTACGCCAAAACATCTTGTAGAACTTTATCAAGCTTCTAAAGCTAAAGAAAAAAATGCGGAGACAAATTTTGCCCAAATGCAAAATGTAGAAACGAACTTTGTTCAAGATGATTTCATCGATGGTGGATTTGATGTAACACATTTAGATGTTGTCGATTTCCTTGCCCACACTGATCCAATGAATAGTGGCAAAAATATCTAAGTTTTTGTACATCATCTACTTCTCATTATTATGTTTGATTTATTCTGTAATCGTTACTTTATTATAAGTGTTATTTCGTTTATTTCTAACTGTTATTTATTGATTGAAGATAACTATGGATTTATCCAAATCAAATGAGGGAGATGCATGTCTCGCAGACAGTGCAACAACATACAGCATACTCAACAATAAAAAATATTTTATCTTCCTATCTATAAAGGAAGCATATGTTAATACAATATCTGGTAGT
>JAOWBN010020190.1:0-10666 GCA_028565015.1 Pinguicula moranensis
ACCATTCATTATTGCTTAGAAGCCTGGATTTAGAAAGTTCGTCAAATTACTTGAGCCTCGATTCACGATGATCTCGAATTTGCATTGCATTGCATACATGTTAATCATTGCATTGCTATTTACTTTATTCGAAGTCCAGCCTTTGCATTGCATACATGTTAATCATTGCATTGCTATTTGCTTACTGAAATTGCATTGCATCACGGATTGTGTACAGGCAAAACTTGCTTATTTGCATTGCTTACTGAAATGGCATCACGATTCATGGCATCGTAGATTCGCGGGTTGTGTACAAGCAGAACTTGCTTCCCAATTCCCGTTCCCACTGGCCACTTCTTATGTTTCAGACTGAATTCATTAATTATTATTTATTCCTATGCATGAACTTGGTATCGGGAATTCAGTAATTCGGTATTTTACCGACCGAATACCGAATATCGAATACCGAATACCGAATTAAATCGGGAACAGTAAGCAGCTTTAAATACCGAATTTCTTCAGTTCGGTATCGGGAATACCAAATACCGATCGGTATTCCCGATTAACAAGCCCTAAAAAATATGATCTATAATTTATGGATCTAAACTACCTATTTAATGGATATTCCTAATTTCATAATAACCATTTTGTTATCACCACTTGTGATTTGAGCTGCTCTGCCTCGAGATGCTTCTCCGGAGTGTCCAAGAAAACTCACCCAGACACGTCCACTTCCTGAGAGTCCTCAAAGCCAAGGATGTGCGAGAATGTTTATGAGGATACATTTGCTCCAGTCCAGATTGTGTGGATGCTCTAGCAGTCAGAAGAAACTGCGATTGCACCAAGTAGAGTGAAAGGATGTCTTCTTTGGTGTTAGATATTGACATCTTGTTAAGTGTTAAAGTGAAGACGAGTTTTGTTTGGTGTTACATACAATATTTGGGAAACTTATGTGTTGGATTTAATTTTCGGACCCTACCCAACACCACATTAGTATGATATTGTCCATTTTGGATCGAGCCCTAATGGTTTTGTGCTGGGGTTTTATTTCCAAAAAGCCTCATACCACTTAATGTAGTGTCCATCTATTTAAACCCAATAATTTTCTTGTCCTTAATCTGTGTGGGACAATGTTTTGCCTTTGTTCACTCAACATTTTTCCCTTAAACAAAGAACCACCGGTGCTCCTCAAATTATGGATTCCTACCCTTGAACATCGTCGATTCACGGACCTTAAATCAGGTATTTCTCTCCTAGAACAAGGGACCACTGGTGTCCCCTCAAATAATCGTCCTTTCCGGGACCTTAATCGGGGAGGAAGTCTCTCTATGGGCCGGAATCTCCACGTCCGTGCCCAGTGCACCACTGTTATAATTTAGTAGGATCTAATACTGAAAAACACAAATTTAACTGTAAAATGTCCTTTAAAAGTAAAATAAACATAAGAATTAACTAAGCAAGTAAAACAATCGGGTTAATGGCCGTGGTTAGCCACATCCTTGGATTCTGGTTAGTCCATGTTGAGCTCCAGAATCGAATATTATTGTAGCGTACATTCCTTCTTCGGTGAAAACCAGTACAAGCTTGTCGATCAGATCAAGTTCTTCATAGACAAACAAGAAAAACACGACGAACAGGCGCCGTCCACAATCGTGAATACGTGTCACAGGAGGATTCACAAATGACTAACACAATAGGCCGAACATATCTCACAAATTAAGTAAGGAACGGAGTGTTTCTCACTGAATTAAAGAATTGCAAGTAAAAACGAAGAGAGAAAAATGTTCAACATTGAGAGAGAGAGAGAGAGGAAAAAGAATTAATTCCGATTAGGTGTAAGTGTATGTTTTTTTGCTTTAAGTACTCTGTGTCTTTTTAATTTCGGCCGTTGAGAGTAGTCCATCCGACGATCATCAGTTCTATATTTGATCGGTCTTGCTGTGGTCCATTGGATCTTACTTTGATGGATGAATGGCATGGATGAGAGATTTTCACGGCTTCACCTAGGCTACATGATATGACAGTGGATGAACGATCATGATTGTTTTGGGAGTCATGCGCCAATTATCGAGGCACAACCAATTTCTAACCACAAAATTTGATTTGACATAAATGGTCCTGATGCTTCATAGCAGTCGATACACGGTATTCAAATTCTGGCGTTGGATTAGATTAGCCATCAACGGCTCAAATCTCATTTGTTTTGTAACTCGTGAATTCAAATGGACCATAGGATTAAGATACAAACTAATGGGTCAGGTTTACAAAACTGCACCATCAGCAGCCACAGGATCAGATAAACTTCAATGGTCCAGATTATAACATTTAAGAGGTTATTTTTGTAACTTCACTATTCAACATTATGTTCTATAATTATTTAACTTGTTTGTGCCAAAGTTATCATGGCAATGCTTTGTTCATCTAGGCCATCTCATTATCACTTAAGTTATTGAGTTGGAATTAGGGCTCATCATTCCGTTTTCGGTGTTAGTTATTATCATAACCAACACTGAACCGAACAATGTTTGTTTATGATTTTCCGTAACTGAACCGGACAAAATAACCGAATAACCAAAAAAAATTGGTTATTCTATTTTTGGTTAATTGAATAACCAAACATTATTGTTATTTTTATTAATTTTTTATTTTATTTATATTTTATTTTTTAATGAATTAGAAACTGCGAAACTAATACGTACTTTGAAGAACATTATATATGGACAATATTTATTTAAAAAAAATAGCAATATTTCATCGAGTAAGTAAAATTTGAAAAATGGTCACTGGAGCACGGGATAAAGTAAATGTCAAAACTTCAGAGTCAAAATTGAAAAATTAATTATACATTATAAAGTTATGAAGCAGAGAAGAAAACAACATTGTTTTCTTTTTCATCAAAATCCGAAATGGCATAATTTTATTAAAAAAATTAAAAAATTAAAAAAAATTGTTTTCAGTTATAACCGAAATCGAATAGGTAATAACCATACCTAATCGAATAAGATTCGGTTATGACATTTCATAACCATAACCGAACCAAATAATCGAATAACCAACAAATTTCGATTATTCGGTTTGGTTAACCGAATAACCAATGATTTTTTCCTCACCTCTAGTTGGAATAATATGCCAATTTAAACACCTTTCAAGTTTTTATATTTTCTTGGTGCATCCCTATTTTCTACAACCAAACGAATAGTCATATCTCACTAAAACAATATATATACCTACCAAAAAAAACAATGTACAAGGACCTCATCTACACAGTATAGAAATTTGTTAACCGTCTGAGTTAACTTATAATAATGAAGGTAAGTTATTCTTATAAAAAGGTTAACACTATTTCAATTCATTATGGTTTTATATTTTCTTCTAAGTTGGATCATATTTCTATCACAGTTAACCAATGTAAATGAAAGGAATCATTAGGACGGAAAAATGGAGTTTATCGGAAGATAGACATTGAGAACATGGTGTGCACAATCGGAGACTTGAAGGGTATCACTAAAACAATATGATCTGATTATAATTTAGAAAACCTCGGCATGACAAGTTTATAACATGTTTTCCCAACTTGAAGGGTATCATTTTATGCAATTTTTAATTAAAAAAATGTATTACTAAACCATAACACAAGAAATGGATGGATTGTTCGCATTACAACGTCACACCGCCTTTGTAGGATTTAGATAAGATTTTTCTGGCCAAAACAAAATCAGAATAAAAAATTCCAGGAAAGGAACACTTTTCTGTACCGTGTACACAAACAAAGTCAGTTGTCGGCACCTAGCAGGACACGTTTCGACATATGTTTGTCGATTGTTCATTAATATACAAACTATCCCACGATTTATACAAGTTAGTTGGATATTATTATGTGAGGAGTAATTAGATTAGATAAATTATGAAGGGATCAAAGTCTAAACTTGTAAAAAGAAATGATCAAAGATTGATCATTTCCTTAATTTGACTTGATCTCTTTACTAACTAGCATCCTAGTTTTGTCCTATAAGTGTAACACTCTATTGAATGAAAGATTAAGCGATTCAATCCAATTTTCAGTCCAATTTTTAAAGGCTAATATGGTATCAGAGCAAATGGTTTGATTCTCTTGATCAAGCCACAAAAAACAATCATCATCTACCGGCTGATCTTCAAGTCAGGCTGATGAGAACCGGCGATCAAACCCTGCCCGTTCTTCCGGCGACATCATCCATGAGCCCAGCCACGAAAGAACTCTCAACTCAATTCACACAAATTCTCCAACAGATCAAGCCACGAATCCAACCCAGCCATTACTATCAATCCCAAGCTTACGGATCACAATTACCCCTTATGGAGCCGACTAATGAAGATGGCGATCGGCGAACGGGGCAAGCTCAGCCACATCACAGTCCCACTACTGTCGGAGAGTGATCCAACGTTCCACAAATGGGAAGTTGCGGACCTGAATATTTGTTCAAGTATCTTAGGGGCTATCTATCCTAAGTTACTCGACAGATACGCATCCTTTCCCACTGCAAAAACCCTATGGGATGGTTTAGCGACAACATACAATAGTTGGAACAATTCCTTGCAACTATTCGATCTCGCCGTCCGAACAAACCGCCAGCCACAATGCTAGGGTTCGTTGGAGGAGTTCTATACCAATTTGCAGCGGATCATGCATGAAATGGACAGACGCCAACCCAACCCAATGAAGTGCCCGGAGGATGTCACAATTTTCAATCGGTTCCAACAAGAAACCCGATTATTTTAGTTTCTTGCAGAAGTCAATCCAAAGTTTGATGCTACAAAATGAAATCTCCTCAAATTCGACCCCCTGCCATCGGTTGAAACGGCTTACGCCACATTCCGGCAAGAGACAGCCCGCCTCCAAATCCTAAATCCTGGACATCGCGTCAGAGGTGAGGTATCTCACGGGCTTGGCGGTGGATTTGCGGTCAAGTCCCAGTCAGATCAGGCCAAATTATCCTCCCGGAGCGGTGATATTGACAAGTCAAAGCTCTATTGCACCGACTGCCAAAGATCCGGCCATACGACCGACCGATGTTTCAAGAAAATTGGTTTTCGATTGGTACTTTAAGGACAAGAGCAGGAAGCCAGGCGTTGGTGCCGCCACCGCGGGAAATAGCGACGTCTCCACCAGCGGCCGCGGACACCAACCTCCAGAGATCGGTTTTGGAGCACTGGCCGCAACGGACTGAGCATCTGTGGACGAGAATGACTCAGGTAGCGAGTTCGAGACATTCTCAAATATCTCAAACCCTAATACTCAAAGTTTGCAATTAGACCCTTTAGTTCATTGCATTTTTGCAGATAAGTCCACGAATTCTCCTGAAGTTTCGTTACGCCCCCCGGAAGTTGATCCAAACCTCGATTTTCCCCACAACATTCAAAAACAAAATTGGACCCGGATGTTTTAATCTCGCTCCGAATAATGACTATGACAGGATCACACCATCCATTGCCTATTCTGCTAGTGCAAACTCTCCAAAATCCGTGGGATGGCGGCTCGTTGATTGTGGGGCCATTGACACTATGACCAACTCTTTGACAGATATCATCATCCTCCGATTCTACACACAAAAATGACGGCCAATGAAGGTGTTTCACTAGTGGCTGGAACCGGAACTATTGAGATTTCACCAAATCTCAAATTAACCAATTGCCTTTATGTGCCATCTCTGTCATGCAAGCTTTTATCTATAAGCCATGTGACCAAAGAGTTGAATTATCGTGTGCTAATCTATCCTCATTTATGTTTACCGCAGGATATTCGGACACGGGAGATCCTGGGATGTGGCACTGAGCAGGGAGGGTTGTACTATGTTTATGAAGTATTGAGTTTTGCGATGCCTACACAAGGCACATCTGATTAGCAAGTCTGGCTATGGCACAAACATTCTTATTTCTCAAATAATACCCGTACCAGTACTATTTTTTCCTTGATTCATTCTGATGTATGGAGGACCAGTCCCTGGGCCTAGTATGGGTAGTTTTCGATATTTCCTACTTTTCAATGATGATTGCACTGGGATAAAATGGATTTATTTTCTTCAACATAAATCTGAGGTGTTTGAAAATTTTCGTGAGTTTTATACTATGATTGAGACCTATTTCCAACAAAAAATCTTGATCCTCCATTCTAATAATGGCAGAGAACTGGTCAATCACCCTGTGAAACAATTCTTCCTCGAAAATGGCCTTATTCATCAAACAACCTGTTCCCATACTCCTCAACAAAATAGTGTAGCTGAACGAAAAAATCGGTTGATCCTTGAAACCACCCAAGCTATGGTGATTGAGCCTCGAGTTCCTTAATCTTTTTTGGCATGAGGCCGTCCCCACTGCCGTATACCTTATAAACTATCTTCCCACCAACATACTCAAGCTTCAAACACCTATGCAAAACCTGGCTACTCATATACACATCCCAGCTGCCCTTGCTTTATCACCTAAAGTTTTTGGGTGTTCAGTTTTTGTTCATATTCCCAAATATGAGCAAACCAAATTAGACCTGTGTTCTCTTAAATGTGTCTTCGTGGGGGTATGGGCTCAATGAAAAAGGATATCGTTGTTTTCATCCACCTACTCGGTGGATGTATGTTACTATGGACTACGACTTTTTTGAGACAAAATACTTTTATTCTACCTACTCAGCTGATCAGGGGGAGACATCCGTTGATCATCTGAGTTGGTTACTTGGTCCAGTTGAAGTGGTTGAACGGAAGGCGTCTCATGAAGATCTATTTGCTAACATAGAACATCCCTCACTGCCAACCCACGATCCATCCTCGACCGAATATCCTGAGGTAAGTGCCCTTGATGATAACTCTTTATCTGACATTGTACCAGCTAGTTATTTTGATCTTGCAGAAGAACCAGAAGCGCCACTAGATCAGTACATCCTGCCACACAAGAGCTCGCGGGGTATTCCTCCAAAGCGGTATGAGCCTGAGCATATCCCACGAGCATCTAGGTACCCCGTGGCTAATCTGGCCAGGAGGAGTCTATCTCCGATAGCCCAGTTATTTATTGCAGCCGTGTACTCTGAGAACAATGCAGGAGACCCAGGAGAGTAAAGAACGGGGTGAGGCAATGGATGCTGAAATGGTTGCTCTCAACAAAAATGCAATGTGGGAAAAATGTGTGCTACCTGCAAGGAAGAAACCTGTTGTATGCAGATGAGTATTTACCATCAAACACAGAGTAGATGGGACAATTGAGAAATATAAAGCCCCGTTGATAGCCAAAGGATACACACGAAACCTTTTCACCAGTGGCCAAAATTGACACTATCCGAGTACCGTTTTCAATTGCTGCAAACCGAGATTGTCCACTACAACAGTTCGATGTAAAAAAAATGTTTTTTTACATGGATATCTCAAAGACGGGGTGTACATGGAACCTCCACCCGGTTTTTCGGATCAGTTTTAGAAAGGAGAAGTATGCAAGTTAAAGAAGGTTTTGTTTGGTCTAAAGCAGTCTACATGAGCGTGGTTCTAAAGGTTCAGTGTAGTTATGCAGAAGTATGGATACAAATAAAGCAATTCAGACCATAAACTGTTCTTAAAGAGAAAAGGAAACCTGATTAGCTGCCTGATTATTTATGTGGATGAGATGGTAATTACTGGAGATAATACTAAGGATGAGAAGCTTCGGAAAACCTATTTCGAGAATTTGAGATGAAAACTTTGGGGAGATTAAAATATTTTCTTGGAATTGAAATCCTACGATCATCTAGAGGGATCTCCATTTCTCAGAGAAAATATGTTTTGGATCTTTTAGCTGAGACAGACGTGACAGACTGTAAGCCCGCTAATACACCGATGATGGTGAATCACAAGTTGATGATAGAAGATGGTCCCCTCTTGTAGATCGAGGAAAATATCAATGATTGGTTGGAAAATTAATTTATTTATCACACACCAGACCTAACATTGCATATTCAGTAGGAGTGGATAGCCAATTTATGCACAAACCACAAGAAGAACACATGGAAGCATCATTGAGGATTGTTAGGTACTTAAAAGGGACAGTAGGACAAGGAATCATGTTTCAGAAGAATGGAAACTTAAAAATTCAAGCGTATACTGACGCTGATTGGGCTGAAAGTCAAACTGATAGACGGTCCCACCTCAGGATATTTCACAATACTTGGAGGAAACCTTGTGACGTGGAAGAGAAAGAAACAAAAGGTGATAGCTTTCTCCAATGCAGAAGCAAAATTTAGGGACATAGCAAGAGGGTTGGCTAAAATACTATGGTTGAGGAAGTTGATGGTTGAGTTAGGATTACCAGAGAATGAAGCAAGTTCACTCATGTGTGACAACAAAGATGCTATCAGCATCTTAGAAAATTCTGTCAACATGATTGGACCAAGCATATTGAGGTAGATAGACATTTCATAAAAGATAAATTGGTAGAAAGAACTGTGTGTCTACCCTTTGTTCAATCAGAAGATCAGCTAACAGATATACTGACCAAGGCAGTAACCGGGCAGTCATTCCATGAAGTCTTGTACAAGTTGGGTATCGAAAACCCAACAACCCAACTTGAGGGGGAGTATTAAGTATATAAATTAGGAAGGGATCAAAATCTAAACTTGTAAAAGAAAATGATCAAATATTGATCATTTCCTTAATTTTGACTTGATCCCTTTCCTAATTAGCATCCTAATTTTGTTCTATAAGTATATTACTATTGAATGGAAGATTAAGCTATTCAATCCAATTCCTAAAGGCTAACACCTTATGCATCTAGGGGCGTTGAAGACAAAGAAGTGGTACGAAACATGGAAATTTATTTGAAGAATAACTTTGTGTTTAATGGTGTTTTTCAAAATACCAAGTTCATTATGGGGAAACAAAGGTGTCTACATGAACTCCTTAGAACTAGTGTTAAAGATTAGGGTTCTTTTAGATAGCCACCATGTTGCGGGAAACAATTCTTCTATTTTCTTTTTCTCTTTTTTATTCTTTCTTAAGTAGTAATTCATCTGGCGAAAGCCACATAGTAAATTTTAAAATCAAACAAAAAGTATACAAAATTCCAATAAAGGGTCAAAATACAATTTGGGGGAATGTGAACCTTTTTTTTTTATATCTTCCATATTAAAAGGGATAAAATATATTTTATCCACATAAACTTTTTTTTAACACTTGACTTCTCCATTCCCTTTTATTACTCTCGTGGCTTAACCGCCATTTTCCATTTCCCTCCCCTTTCCTCTCTGTCTCTTTAATTTAATTTTCTGTTTTTCAATTTTTATGTTTTATTTTTACCTTTTCGCTCCAAGCTTTATGTGATCGACAATACCACGCTCAGCTTGCGAGGAGGTGTTGACCATATATACACCAGCAGTGCACAATCTCAGAGGCTCAACAACATATCTTAAACATCATCACATGAAGACAACTACAACCCCAATATGAAGATTCTTCACATATCTCTAACATTCACCAAGACACACTTGCACCAAAATAGCCATACATATTTTGTACCTGCACTCAAGAGAATATAAGAAAAAGAAGATAGAAATGTAGCCGTTAGATTATTTAGTCTATAAGAAAGACATGTAACTCATCTTTGTATCATTCAAGCTTGCATCAATGAAAAACATGGCTTTTTCATCAAAATTCCAAAACAATCATGGTTTCATACTCCATGAATTAGTCGAGTCCAATGTAATTTTGGATACCATGATCATCCAAAAAACATTTGAAGGTTAACAATTTTCTTGAAGGGGTAAATGTTAAAAAAATAGTTTACGGGCTAAAGTATTAGCCAATAATTTATGTGTAAAGTGAGCTTTATCCTATAAAAAATTTATATAAACCTTTTTGAATGGTGTGTAAGGGGGCAGCGGCCCCAACCCCAACCACCTCCCCTCGAGATCCGCCTTTGGCATATAGATTATAGAATGTGTCTATTATTGTGCCTAATGGGAACAGGAGGGAACCAGGTTAGAAGTTAAAACACGACTCTACTCTACCAATCAGCGTGAAGTTTAAGAAAAAACGTGTGGCGCAAACTCGTCAGCTAAGAAACTGTGATGACTCATGCATTACGAATGACGGCGACAACAATAAATTTCCTTGCCACCCACGGGGCAGAAAAAAAAAAGTAAAAAAAATTATAAATAGATCGCAAGCATCACACTTCCGTCTCATAATTTCTCCAACATTTTCCTACAAAAACACAGCCTTAAGATCCCGATTAAAGATGTCGTCAGCCACCGCCGGCCTTGCTGAAGCCTACGTTATTCGAAAGCTCTACAAGGAGAAAATGGAGATAACGAGTGCCGATAACTCCAAACTCAAAGCGTCGCCGGAAGAATCTCAGAAACACCATGGCTCCGCCTCGGGTTGCTTCTACGGCGTGTTCAAGAAAATTCATCCGGCCACTTCACGTTCCTCAGAGTCGTGAAGAACAAATTATCAGCCATGCCATTTAGCTTAGATCAAATCGTGGATCAGATCACGCCTTCTTTTATTATTTTTTCTTTGTTAATTCCTCTTAGATTACTGTTGGATTTTACTTTGTCCCACAGAACCTAGTTTGTTCTTAGTTAGATATAAATGGATCATCCGTAGTTCCGCACCGCGCCCCTTCCGCATCCGCATCCGCAATTTTGCGGAAATTCATTTTTGATTCCGCATTCCGCTCCGCAAGTTTTATGCGG
>JAOWBN010020201.1:0-10666 GCA_028565015.1 Pinguicula moranensis
GCTTAAAACTATCACATGATCAATCTAACCCTGCCTTTGAATGGTTTAATTCTTCACACACAATGCTGATATTATCTCAGATGCATTTTTTCTTCCTTCCCCTTGACCCTTGAGTTGTCATCGTTATTAGCACTTTTTGACCATATGATTCGTTCCAGAGAACTGGAGTAGTTGGTTTTTAAGTTCCAATAGTGTCATGTTTGAAATCAATTATCACTTTCAATATATTTATTCGACATCATCACTCATATCCTGTCTACTTGCATGTTTGATCTGCGCAGGGGTGAACTTGACTACCTAATCATAGACATGTCCCGGGGAACTGGTGATATTCAACTTACATTGTACCAGGTTTTTCTGGAAGCTTTGGCCAATTTTAATTACACCACAGAAGCTAGCATTCACATATGTGGCAAAAGGGGACCGCATGTTTTCTAAGCTAAAGGCATGTTTCTGTTAATCATTCCATGTTTTCCTTTTATATCAATTATAAGCAGTCTTCTGTATAATCAAACTGATTACACAATCAAGTTAGGTGTTGTACTTCCACGATTCTTGTCTGTAAAGTGTCTTTTGGTGCTACTTTGATATCCCTGCCTCTCTCTATGTTCAGGTACCTACGAACTTAACCTTTTCTAGGTGAAGGCATATTGTGTTCCTACAGGTTCTCCATGGACACAAACTTGTATGTCATGATATATATAATGAAATTATAAGTTTCTTTGAAAAGCATCAATGCAAAAGGAGAGTGATTATACAAGGACCCAACTACAGTTTCTATTTCATACTTCCAAATAAAATAATTTATGAAACTAGATTGTTGCTTTTTGCGAGTTGTATTTTTCTCTGACAATCTTGGTTCATGTGTTTAAAGCGGGTTTTGTTTTCCACAGATATAAATGTGGCTGTAATTACTCCTTTGTTTTTTACTTGCATTATAAGCCTTATGAGGGTTCCTTTATTTGCTAAGTTTGAAGTTAATCATCCATTGTGAATCATAGTTTTATAATGAGATCCAGCATCAACCAATTTCTTGTGAAAGTAAGAGCAATTTTAGATTAAAAACTAAATTATGCAAGGTGATTACTTGACAGCTCTCGGCTTCTGGAGATAGTGGGGTACCAGAAGTTGTAGCAGACCCTAGGCCCTCATATGTTTAGTTTGGTTTGGTTTGGTTTGATTTTTGTGGTGCAACAGTGTGCAAAAATTCTTGAACTTAGTTTTCCCAACAGTCTCTTTGTTGGTCCTGAAGGACTATTTCAACTCTTCCAATGGCTGTGACTGCTTAGTACTGATGTCTGATGACTGCTACTTGACAGAACTTTTCTTACTTGTCTACTGCAGTGCCCACAGCAGTTAATTATGATAAGTCTATGAAGGAAATTAGAGTCAAAGTGCCAAAGTTCAGATGAGTTTTTCTTGCATCAAGCAACTGTGAGAAGAGATGATAGATAGATCCGCGGAAAGTGTGGTATGCAAATGTTACTTCACATCAAAACCATCCAACGAGTCACATAACAACTTATTTGTATGCAGTAAGGAGAATGCGAAGTATCTTAAATGAAATAGTTGGAGAACTTCGGAAGGAAAATTGCTGAACAAATAAGTCAGTGCATCCAATACACTGAGCAATCCAAAGTTATGCAACCACAACATTGAATTTATGTTATAATTCAAAAGAAGAGAGAGCAGTATTGATGGTTGTGCCATAAAGAGCTTGGGGTTGGATTAAGTTAGTTGAAGAAGTACTAACCCGGCGAAAGTGCTTAACTGCATCTAGTGACATGGTATGGTGTTGATCCATGAAATACAATAATTTCTCTTCAAGAGTTTTTTTTTCTACACATCTCCAAGTAGATCATGGATGTGGCACCTCCTAATCTTTCCATTAGATCTTTTTCCAGTAACAGTAACCAAGATCAGATTTAGTTTGACAAGGTCCTCCGAATATTCATAGGCAATCATCTCTGGACTTGCAGAGTTGTTTGGTTTAAGGAAACCCCCACACACTTACAACTGAATAAGCTTGGAGACATTGATATTTGAGTTTTCCGGGAAAGCCCCCGTGTACATAAAACATGATCTCAAACAATGGGCCAGTTGCCTGTAGTTTAAAGATAGTATCTCCATGAATTGCTCATCAATTTTCTGAATGGTTAGATTCGCATTCTCTGCAATGCCCCTCCAAGAATATCGTGTAACACGGACCTTTGAAAGTATTCCTGCTACAACGACAATAACAAGAGGAAGACTTTCAAATTTTCAGCAATCCTTTTCCCAATATCTTCCAACTCAGAAGGGCAATGTCTCTGACCAAAGACCTCCTTCTCGAGTAAGTTCCAACTTTTATCAGCATCCATGAAATGCATATTATACATTTCTCTGGAAGCATCATCATAGATGGCCACCTCAGATTGTCTAATAGTCAGCAAGATTCTACTTCCCTTATTGTCATCTGAAAATATCTTCTTTATGTCATCCCAGACTCTTGAATCCCATATATCATTTACCAATATAAGATATCTCTTACCCTTATTAGTTTTCTGTACAATTGTACTACTAGAACCTCGTTACTAGTAGGGGTGGGAATCGACAATATCGGTGGCGGAACGAGCCGTTCCGACACCGATTCTGACAAATTGGCCGTGGCGCATTTTGGTTCATATTCCAACACTGACACATCCGACTAGTGTCAGCTGGAGGTGATGGCGGTGGCGGTGGCGGAACCACCGACATCCGACATAAAAAAAAATAACTCACAACCTACTGCATTTTCAGTCATAAAACAATTGGGATCAAGATGAGGAGCATTGCTTACCTGATCTACAAATTATTTGAACAAATCACTAGGCGTCCGCTGTCCACGTAGTGAATGCTGCTGAGTATGCCCTAAATGTGAAAACTGAAATGGTCAGTGTGAATAAATCAATATAATACTGAAAAGTTAAAATTGTGAAAAGTGAAATGATTAATGAGAATTCTTTTTAACTAAAAATGTAAGTAACAAAACCAAAAAAGTTACTCTACTTTGGCGTTTTTTATTTAATTAAAATTATTTAATTAATTCTAAAATTTGTCGGGCTTGTCGGTGGCAATGGCGGATCCCTGAATCCCATCCGACCCCGCTACCGACAAGTTGGTGGAACATAAAATATCTTTCGACACCGCTTCCGACATCCAATGGATGTCGGATGTCGGAGGCGGATCGGGGTCAGAAAAACCGACTTTCCGACAACTGTTTCCCACCCCTAGTTACTAGTCTCTTCAGGCTATTTTGGTGATGTTTTGGCCTTTTTATTTTGATCCTAAACCCTAATCCCTAAACTCTGCATTAGGAGAGGAATGAACGAAGGAAAGAAGAGTTGTACCGAAGATTTTTGCTTAGCATACAAGACAAAGTGCCCTTAGCCGTGCAGTGAGCCTGTTCATGTTGCTCGCCAACATATACATTAGCCTCTTCATCAAATCCCACCGCAATATCTACTTCACTGATTCTACTTGCAGATAAATGGGAATGGGATGACTCGATCACTTGTAAATCTTCGAGTGGATCATTATTATTATTATTATGCATCTTCTTCACCTCTTGTACAATATAGTCAATTTGTTGGGAAACCTTGTTGATCTCTTGATGCAGCCTTTGTAAATGGTGGCCAACACAAGTATCAATCCAGTGGCCTCCAACTGTAGCATTTTTTAGACCTTGCGTCATTTGTGAGAAGCACCCTGTAAGTCGTAGACATTGGTCCTTTGCCAGAAGCTCTTCAGAAGTATGGTACTCCATAACATCTTCTGCCCGATTAGCGTCGCTTCGGATGGATGCTTCCAAGTTGGTCGCTTTCTTAGGGAACTTTTCAAGAAATTCTAGCAAAATGTCAAGATTGACTTGCAGGGACTCAAAGTTGTTGCTCTCTTCATGATGAAGAAGAGGGTGATGCTGATCTTGGTTGGTCTGTTGTAATGTCGGGAACAGTGAAACTAGAGTAGCATAAGACATAAATGAGCTAATGAGCAAGAAGTAATAAGAAATGGGAACAAAATCTGATGCAGCTAAAACTAAGCAAGAGACATAGAACAGAGGTCATAGACAACAAGACAAAACAATACCAAGATCCTCTTTATGCATCACCTGGTTTTTCTATCTAGCAAAACCATGGGCGTGGTTGGTCATCTTTCGAGTAATATACCCAATTGAGTTCAGAATATTTTTAATTGTAAACAGTGTGATTGGTTTGCTTCTTCTTCCATGGCAATTTATTTAACGATAAAGTTGAAATAAAATATGGAACTTGTCTGCCCACTACCATACCAGGCGAAGCACAAAATTATCTTAAAGGTAATGGAAACTTGATCAACTTTGCAACTGACATGTTTCTTTCATTTAAGATTCATAGTCGAGAAAGTAAAATGTTTTTACATAGTTTACCTCATGCTCGGGCCGACCATTTCTCGATTTGTGCGTGTCATCCTTGTGCAGGGGCCATCTAATCTTCTCTGTATCGTTCCAAGTTTATTGGATGTCCCACAAACTTACTACTGTTTGTATCGAGATATAAAGAAGTTGAAATCAGTGTGGGAGGATGTGTTGTGCCAGTGGGACATTTCATTTAATGTGTGGGCTTCGTCTAGATCAATTTCAACTTTAGCCCAATGGACAAATGAGTAATGAGGGAGAAGCACCACTTGTTTTCAATCACCAAGTTTGTATTGTTGAGAACAAATTTACGTTTTTATTTATTTTTTTAAAAATAAATTATTGCTAAAATCACTTTCCTTTCTTTTTCTTTTTTCCTTTTTATTTCACTAATCCGGACTTCAATGTTACCGACATATCATCGTATCATAATATTTGGGAGCCTAAAAATAAGTCATCATATGATCCATTACGTAAAGTCCTATGATCAAGCATTTACAAAACAAAAGTTACACTTATATACTTAACTGAAAACCTCAATTCAAGGGCATTATGAGCTATGGATGTGCACTCTTAAGCACCTGCATTGGTTGAATTCTTGGTTGGCTTATGCCTTCCAAAGCAATAATGATGATAATTGGAGCCGCTACTTCTCTCCCGAATGAAAGCTTCTTATGATTATATCATAACAGGAAATGCATGTAAACAACAATTCTCTCATATTTAATTTTAAGATTAATAAATCAAATATTATAATGAAGCTGAAGGTAGTATAATAAGAATGAATAAGAACACTTTTATTGCTTTTGAATCTAATATTTGTTGTACGGGGGATTGTAGAGGATATTTTAGACTGTTTTCCAGAGAAAAAGTAGAAGGTCAATTCCTACCCCTATTCCACACGTGTGGCAGCTTCTTTTGAGTTGACTGGACTCCACTCTTTATTTGTGGGCCTCACGATCTAATTTGAACCAATGAGGGCACAGTATTTGATCAACAAATCTTGTGTCCCACATGCTTACGTGGAAGTCATCATACACTAGAACATTCTAGCATTGTCTCGGCCATTCATTGAATCCCTTTGCTTGACTGCTGGGCCCTAGGGATTTTGCCCCCTGTAGTGTGTAGGCCAGGATCCCCATCACGAGTCTCCCAGTTAATCATCAAACTAAAAATTAGTTTGATTAACCTATGTTGTTTGAAAATCAATCGGGCACCCTTACAGTCCCGAATCTTTGGACACATATACACGAGCACCCCTCTATTCCCATCCACCCCCCCTGTATCCTTCCCTCATCCAGCCCCACCTGAAAAGAGAGAGAGTAGACTTGACTCAAAATGTCCTTTCTCACTCATATCATTCATCGCGTTTGAGATCCAGTTCCATCTGTTCTGTAGTCCTCCAAAGCCCACTTTACTTGGAATATACAGGTACTGGTTGGACTTGCAGATAGGGCTGGGCATGCGGAACTGGTTGTTGGACTTCCGTATTTTTGTGGAAATTCATTTTTTATTTTGCATTATGTTCCACAAGGATGTTCCACAATTTTTTAAAGGAAAAAAAATTCAGCAACAATATTGCAACAAAAAAAATTCTGCAACAGTGGTAATACAACTGATAATTATAAAATTAGCATATGAAAACAGTAGCAATGCATCTCGTTAACATATATTAAGGGCCTTGCTTGTAACAGCCTCTCCATACTTATCCGAAATAGGCTAAGGAGCTAAAACAAATACAGAATCCAAGAATCAAGTTGCCCACCCCTACCCTGATCAATTGAATCACCAGCGATTTTAGCTTTTACACCCTGAGCTGTCTCAAGAAATGAAATCTCACCATCTTCTCCAGTTGGACCTTCAACTTTCACATTATTATCCGCTATTTCTATCAAGCATAATAGTATACTGAAACCCCCCACCGACAATCATTTGCCAATTAATTCCACCCATTCATGAGAGCCTGGATCTAAAAGCACAAAACGATTAAATCTTCAATATCCAATATTCAAACACATCATGTACTGAACCAATCATCACAAAGCTCGACATCCATAGCATATTACCATCTCCAACCCAAAAAGAGAACAAAAGACCATAAACAGTGGGGGGAGGGATTATTGAACTATATAGGACAGGGATGAAATTACACTAGGTCAGTCATCTCAACATGAAATTACCCTAGGTTTACAATGAATCTACAATCCAAAGGAGAATGAGGTAATTACCTGAATCTGGGTCGTGAAAGGCGAAGAATTGCGAAGAAGGCGGCGTCATGGCGAAGAATCACGAAGAAGAGTTGTTTTTGTTGTCTGGTAGCTGAGGAGTCTTTTGCTGCTGAAAAAAGAAGATTGAAGTCGCGATGTTGCTGAAAAATGAAACGGAGAAGCCGTTAGTCGCGTAATTCACTGAAATCGGGTTGCTCACGTTTGTTATTTTTTTTAATATTTTAGTTTGTGGATGCGAAATACGAAAGCCTATTCTGCTTTGCAGAATTGCGGATAGCCTTAAAAACTTCTGCATTTCGCTTCCATGCGGAAGCAGAGTTTGCAGATGCGGAGTGAGTGCGAAAACTCTGCATCCGCTGCCTGCCTCTAACTGCAGAGTTGAACGAGCACAGGAGGTACATCATTTTTTTCAACCAGACAAACCACTATTTAGGGTCCGAGGAAACCTATGGATAATGGAGGGACTCCCCGCAGTTTGACCACGAGTTACGAAATTGCCTTAGCTTATCTCTAAAAGCACAAGCACATCATCTATTGCCTAGGCGTGTATTCACTTCGCCTCCCCCCACCTCCCTCGGCAAATTGGATATGGCGACATCACTCATATGGACACACAAGCGGATGATGAGTTGGTTTTAATGTTTTATACTAATTTATCAAGTCATTTTTTACTAGCTTTTGTTCGGTTCTTAAGTATTTTGCATGTGTGTTTATGTTCATTTTACTTGTTTCTCTTTATTTTGTCTTTAGGTACACATAAATGAAAAGGTGCACTAAAAACCTCAAGTGCAAATGTATTCTAGTGAGAAATTCTCTACCTTCTCTGTAGAATTTACAGAGAAACATTAAACATCTTCAACAAACTCCAAACATATTCCAATCTACAATCTGTTCTAGCAACTTACCTATTGTCATTGACTGAAATCTTCTTCACTTTTACTTCACTGTTACTTCATCTACTTCACTGGATCCACTTTGTTCTACTGAAGCTCAAATTCCTTGCAATGGGGAAGTTGCTGGAAACACAGCAACAACAAGCAGCCACCCCTGAAGCTGAAGCACAAGATCAAAAGAAAGAGCAGGACTGGAAAACAGTGATACGAAAGAAAGCAACACTGCAACAACAAACCAAAAGACAAAATGCAGTGTCACCATACCTACAAAGGATGCGGGATGAAACCGTATCCCATCATGTAGCCAACCTCCCGGAGGCATGGACAAAACAGGATATGGAGAAGTATTTCTCCAAGTTTGGATACGTAAGGGATGTCCACCTGCCACAATACTTAGACAGAGCAGGAAGAAGGTTCGGCTTCATCAGATTTCCCCCAACGAAAATCACAAAAAACTTAGAAGATATACTTAATGGAAGGATGGTGGGAACCTATAAACTAGCTGCGAGTCTGATCAAAGCAAGACCAACATTGCTTCAAAGAAAAATCGAGACATAAGCACAAACCCACCGAGAGGTAAAACCACAGCAGGCTCCAAAAAATTGCTCAGACAAAAGGCCACTAAAATTAAGATATGTACCTAGGCCGGAGGAAGCTCATTGGCTGAAAAACTGCCTGGTGGCCGAGATGAAGCTAGTTGAAGGGGCTGCAAATGTGCAGCAGACACTGAAAGTTGCAGGCTACGTAGATGTAACAATCTCTGTAATGGAAGGGGGTGAGATACTTATAAATTTACAAAATGAAGACATGAAATCAAGACTATTGGTGGACGATTCAATCTGGATGCTTACGGGGATCACAAAAATTCGAGATGGCCTAACCAATAAAGGTGTTGGCCGTGTTGTTTGGGTAAGCATCTGTGATGACCCACGCTTCGAATGGGACCACGGTACTGGGAAATTGGATGAAGAAAAAGCGACGGAGCATCAGACAAGGCAAGAAGGCCGTAAAGTGAATTCGGGGGAGAGGGTGTCGAGACTTCCAGAAGCTGAGGCAGGAGAGACGCACGTGCAGATGGTTTTTGTATATATCTTTAATATGTATTTTGTAGTCGTGTACTTTTGTATTGTGTAAGTAGGTACTTGCTGACGCGTGTAAGGATGTGTAAGCGTTCCTAGAAGCGGTGGATAGGGTATAAAACGCTGTATTTTGTAAGCAGAAGGGTTATGCAAAAAGTTGACAAAGTTATCTATTCATCTATCTTATCCTCTGTCTACTCTTCCTATTGAACTCTTCTTCTAATCTAATCTCAATCCCTCTTCTGCTCAATTACAACAAGATTGTAACAGCATCCATGGAGCTCCGCTCACTGTGTGGACCGACAGATTTTTTCTTGAAATTGCTAACCTGGTCGGACGAAGTATTAAAGTGGCAAAGACTACGACAAACAAAACTAACCTGCAAGCGGGACGAGTTTTGATCGTAACCGACTCCCTGGAAAGGATCTCCAAATCTGTTGAAGTAGAATTGGGAGAGGAGATACTGAAATTGACCTTACAAGAAGAAATATTGAGAGCTCCGCCTAAGGAATGGAAAATACGAACGGAATTCGTGAAAAGAAACTCACCGTTCAGGGGAGAGGACTTCCCGGAGCTAGCTCCGGGCGCCTCGACGCAGCGGGGGTGATCCGCCATCCCAGGACACCGTGGAGATCGAAGTGGGAGGGGGTGGATGAGTGCAACGGCTACACTGAAAGAGCCATTGAAGGGGGCCAAAAAATTGGGAGCAACAATCGAGGAACTGATCGGGGGCGTGAAATCCAACGGGGAGCCGCCCAAGAAAATGGCAGAAAATTGGAGACGATCGCGGTCAGTGAAGTTTGTGAGAACCAGACAATTGTGCCGCTAGCAGACTTATTTCAATTGGGCCGTGGGTTGTTGGAAAGAGTGGAAGGTTTTCCCAGGCCCAAACATGAGGTGAAAAGACAACATAATAAAGAAAATAAGGAGATTGGATTTGGGCTGTGCGGATTTGGGCTGTGCGAAACTGGGCTCGTGGCAGACCAAACTCAAGGCCCATAACAGGTAAAACTAGATGATGTAAGTACAAATAGTTCTACTTTAGTGCAGGAAAAAAACAGGTTACAAAAAATAAAAAGAAGGGGAAAAAAACTTTCAATGGCAGAAAATGGAATATTACAAAGAGAACAGGTAAAAACGACGATGGAATTCTACAAGGACATGGCAAGTACGCCGGAAAAAGAAGAAGCCATGAGAAGAGAACAAAAAAGGGCCGTAAAAACAGCTAAGTAATCTTCATATAATGCATTAGTTAGAGAGATTGCATGTTTAAATTCAAAGTATGATGCATGGATGAAGAAAAAGCAAAAAGTTCAAAAAATATTAGATTTAGGGCATGCGATAAATATGCAATCAAATGCACCAATAGCAGAGCTTTTAACTATAGTTAACCAATTGGAAGTACGAGATCAGAATAATATTGAGGCAATAAAACTAAATGCAAGAGTAGAGATAGAAAGTGAATCTGAAAAAGAAAGTTAAATGCTTATCACAACATATAATGTAAGGGGATTAAAGGATAAAGAAAAGAGAAGAGACATTAAAAAAATGATTTGGAAATAAAAAATTCAAATGATATGCATACAAGAAACTAAATCTGATTCAATAAGCTCTTTAGACTGTAGTGAAATCTGGCCAGCTAATAGATTTGAATGGCGTGCTAAAAATGCTTAAGGAAAATCAGGGGGGCTATTATGTATATGGGACCCGAGTATTTTTGAAATAGAAAATAGCTGGGAATCCCATGGTATATTCGCATTAAATGGGTTTTGGGGGACAAATAAAATAAAAATCACAATAGTAAATGTATACTTTCCTTGTGAGTATCAATCGAAAAAACAATTATGGTCGGAAATAATAACATTGTACAAGCCCCAAATGAACTATGGTGTTTATGTGGTGACTTTAACGCAGTTAGGAACGTAGACGAAAGAAAACCTTTATTAGACAGTCCCACAAGTGAAATGAAGGAATTCGACCAATTTGTGAGGCAAACAAATCTAGTTGATATGCCACTATAGAGACGTCGCTTCACAAGAACAAATGAGCGAT
>JAOWBN010020212.1:0-10665 GCA_028565015.1 Pinguicula moranensis
GGTAAGGACTAATATGCTCTTACAAATTGGAAGCGAACCGGAAGCGATTTCAAGTATCTTCAGCAAATCTGTCAAACAAACTTTTCGAACCAAGAGTTTTGTTACGAGGTTTCTTGATGAAGAAGAACGAGACTGTGAATTCGACAAACTTCCCACAACATCGACTTCCAACTTATGGGCGGTAGAGAAAAGCCCAATGGTATACTAGATTAAGCCGAAAAATGATCCGGACTAAAGCCCGGGCTGGTCCGTGTCCTAACCTAAGCTACTGGGAAACCAATTCCCTTAGTGGGCTGACGAACTTCAGAACCCAAAAACACTTTTGTGTGTGATCGAGAATAAAATTTATGTTTGAATAATGAATTCATCAAATAATTTAACCCATTGTTGTTAAAAAAACTCAAATGGTTTCAAAATACCTTTTGTCATTAAATTTTATTATCAACATTTTCCTTAAACAGCGCTGAATTCTCTACTAGCCATATTGTTTACTATTTTTTTTGCTTAAATAATTACGTTTTAAAACCAGATCTCCCCTAACCAACAACCATGTTGTTTTGGGTATAGGGTCATCGGACTCTGTATAGCTTATGTCATCCTCATAACATCATACGAAAGACTTTTTTTTGGATGCATAAGAATTTCCATTAATAATCAAAGCTAAAGAAATAAAACAAACAACTAAAAGATATGCTAAATAAAATAAAGTAGAGCCTAACGATGTGAAATCATGCAATGAAGAGATAACCAAAAACGATCACCATACAGTTCAACGATACTGGGAGATGGCTTCATAAGTCTCATGAAAATAGAAGAACTAGTCATTCCAAGGTTAGTTTGGTGATTAACACAAATATTAGTTTCCCAAAATGAGTGTCAAACCTGGAAGGAGAAAAAAACTGCAAGGGAGACGATATCCTTCCATCGAAATAGATATCGCCAATGAAGAGATGCTGTCATATTAAACCAATTGACTAACAACAGCGAGTCAGACACAAAGATGATATTGTCCAAGTTGAGTGAGTAACATAGGTATGGCCATGGAGAAAAATCGAGATCTCAGTCATGATACTGGATGTCCCCTCAAAAAATTGATTGAAAGACAAAAAACATCACCTCTTAGAGTTACGGAGGATACTACCACAACCACTGGATGCTCCTGAAACTAAATCATCAATATTCAACTTCAACCAAGTAGAGTAAGGTTGTTCCTACTAGATAGCTTCAATAGGATTCATGAGGATGAAGCGACATTGACAACAATTATAGGTGATTTGAGATGGGGGCAATAGTTATAATTTGAGGAAGGAAGCTGGAAGGGCAAGTTTATGTTTATGGGAAAAAAAGGAAAAATATTGTATGAACTGGAAATTGAAAAAAATAAAAATAAACTTGAGATGTAAAGTTTGTGTTTACTTGAAGAATTTGATTGAATAAAAATGTTTTTCTTCACTTTTATTTTCACATGATATGTAGTCTTTTATAGACTTACATTTTTACAATAAGGAAGGATCCCCTAATAGTCAACTATTTTTGCTGCTTTTGCTGATATTAAGGGATTCATCATAATTTGGTTCGATTTTCACGTGATATTCTAACACCACCCCCACCACCCCCTAGAGTTGAATTGGGGGGTCTTCAATTTCTAACTTGCATAATACTCTGGTGAATGCTTGACTGGATACGGCTTTAATTAAGACATCTGCAAGTTGATCTTCTGACCGAACAAATGGTAGACTCACGATTTTCTCGTCAATTTTTTCTTTGATAAAGTATCAATCTACTTCCACATGTTTGGTTCAATCATGTTGTACACGATTTTTAGAGATGCTGATTGTGGCCCGACTATCACACTTTAGTTGACATGCCCCTTTCACTGGTTTTCCTATTTCAACCAATAGTTTTTTCAACCATAGGATTTCAGATAATCCACGTGCAATTCCTCGAAACTCAGCTTCTGCACTGGAAAGAGCCACGACTTTCTGTTTCTTACTTATCCACGTTACCGGGTTTCCTCCCACGAGCATGAAATATACGGCAGTTGATCTCCTGTCCACAGGATTACCTGCCCAATCAGCATCAATGTATCCAAGCACATCTAGATTACTATTCTTTCTGAAGTTGATCCATTATCCTGGCGATCCTTTCAAGTATCGAAAGATTCGTATTGCCGCTTCCATATGGTCTTCTTGAGGACAATGCATGAATTGACCGATTACTCCTACTGCATAGGCTATATCAGGATGAGTGTGAGCCAAATATATAAATTTTCCAACTAGACGTTGGTATCTTTCTTTGTCAGCCAGGGGTGCTCCTGTGATCATCTGTAATTTGTGATTTTTAATTGCTGGTGTATCAGATGGTTTGCAGTCCATGAGTCATGTTTCTGCTAGCAGGTCTAGCACATACTTTCGTTGTGATATAAAGATTCCATTTCTTGATCTTTGGACCTCTATACCTAGAAAGTACTCTAGCTCTCCTAAATCTTTCATCTCAATCTGTTATTTCGGTTGCGTCACTCCAGTAATGATCATATCATCTCAATCTGTAGGAAGAAATGTTGCATGGAGTGATTGACAAACTTCCCCCATTATCAGATCGAAGAGCCCTAGTTTTTTTTATTAAACTGGGTTTCAACTAGGGTATAGAAACCAACAAATGTTTGAAATACTTCAGATTTATGTTTCAAGAAGTATATCCAGGTCATCCTGCTGCAGTCATCAATAAATAAGAGAAAATATCAAAAATCATGAAGACCAGAATTAGGGGAAGGGCCGCATACATCAGAGTGAACCAAAGAGAAAATCTCCTGAGTTCGAGTATTATTGGAATGAGAAGTTTGTCTATGACTTTTAGCTAGGCAGCAAGTATCACACGATAAAGTTGACTGTTGTTTAAAGAAATTGGGAAACAAGAGTTTTAGTTAACCATGGGATGGGTGCCCCAGACGTCCGTGCCACAACCAAACTTGTCGGTCAATCGTCCCGTGAGCCAACAATGATGTCCCTTATCTAGCCACCCCATCCACATAGTACAAGCCTCCATGCTCAGTGCCATGCCTAATGACTGCCCCCGTCCGAATATCCTGTAATAAATAAAATGTAGGGTACATGAGAGCAGTACAGTTTAATTATTTGGTAACATGGCTAATAGATATGAGTTTGCATGATAAGGAAGGAACAAATAAACAATTCTTCAATTTTAGAGCTGGAGAAAGTTTAATTGTTCCGGTGCCCTGAACTGTAGTAATGATGCCATTAGCTGTTTGAATTCTGTTTTTTTGAGGAGAAGTGGTCATGAAGAGATCTGCTTTTTCATTTTTCATGGTATACGTGGCACCACAGTCAAATAACCACCGAGAAGGCATGACGGGTCCATGCTCCTGAGTTGAATAGGCTGCTACGGAGTCCGGCCAAAAACAACCGGGTGAAAAAAATTGTGGATTGACTATTTCTTGGCTGAAATGTGAGTTTTTAGAAGTTGAGGGATGGTTTTGTAATTTTTGGAATTAAGTGTGGCAAGATTCGTGAATTTGCATTCGGCTGGGGTGTATTTGGAGTTTTGTAGGAGTTTGAGGGGTTATCCGACAATTTGTAGGAATCTGGGGATCATTCTCTGATTTTGAAGAGTTGTTTGGTCGCTTTCGAACAACGGCTTTGTGCTGGGGATGTATTCAAGAGATCGCGGAGTCGAGGTCCTCAACTGTAAAAGGAACAGTTGAGTCACAACAATCGAGAAATCTCGACTATCATGTGGAGTATTGGCTGTCGAACTTTCTAACTCCTTGACTATTGTTATGTGTCGAGTCCCGGGACAAGTTGTTGACTCATCGACTTCTCTCCTGCTCAAATCTCCATTCACTTCCTGTAATACACTTAGGTACAAATTGATTAGGTTCCCTACCTTCCCCAGAGTTTTCTCTCTCAACTTTTCTGATTACGGCTACTACGGCGCCCTAATCCACGCCCGCCATGAGGCCAATCGCCACTGTTATCATCGGCGGTGACTGAGTCTCCGACTGCCGTGGCCACAATACTGCTTTTGCCGTGCTTTTTTTGGTTGCCTTGCCCTCTTTCGGGATATCCGACTCGTTTGTAACATTTCTCCGTCGGGTACCCGCTCTTCCTACATTCTTGACACTTTAGTCTTTCCAAGTAACCCACTCGCCTATAGCAGGCCTCTGTCGCGTGTCCCGTTTGTCCGCATTCTTGACAAACTAATTTTTGTTTGTCACTCGGAAACTTGGAGTGATGATTTCGCCAAGTTCTTGGCGTGTTCTGACCGAGATCTCGAAAGAAACATGCTCCTAACCCCAGATGAAGAGTCATTGCCGCCGTTTATTGCCGGATTTAAAATATCCAGGCCAGCGACTTCTCTGTGGAGTGCAGCATATGCTGCTTCAACTGAGGAAATGGGATCTTCTTTAAGAAGATCCATTTTTACTGCATCGTGGCAGTCATTGATTGTCGCCAGGAACTGGAACAACCGTGTTTCCTTGCGGAGTCGATTGAAGGTTGTGATGTTCGTAGTAGATGTCATAGGATTGGGTTGCCTACAGTCGATCTCCCTCAAGATCCATTGTAGGGAGCTATAAAGTTTTTCCAACGTTCCTTGGCCCTGTTCCTCTCGATTAGCCTTTACCGCAAGATTAAAGATCTGAAGGGAATCACGCTCACTGCTATATGTTGTGGAGAGTCCTTCTCACAAATCTTTGGCCGTCGGATATTTGACAAAATTGTTTACCAAGTCATCTTCAATTGAGTGCAAGATCCACGAACATATTGTGAGGTCCATTTGTTCCCTGTTCGGAAATTCAGAGTCCGTAGGGGTTGGGACTGGTGGCAGTCCTGTAATGTGGCTGATTTGCCCCCTTCCCCCAATCACGACTCGCATTAATAGTGACCATAAGGAGTAATTATGGTCATTGAGTTTGACAGTGATGGTGGGGGTTTGATAGTTTTTTTATGGTTGCATCTGCTTTAGTAGCTTAGCAACTTGGGTGGATAAATCCTCCGATGCTGTCGGAGTAATGTCAGTGAGGGGTTTATCTGCCATGGTGACGGGAGATAAGGTAAATGATGAGTTATTGGTCAGATTTTAAGATCTTGGCCACGCTTTGATACTAAGTTTACTTGAAGAATCTGATTGAATAAAAATATTTTTCTCCACTTTTATTTTTACATGATATGTAGTCTTTTATAGACTTACATTTCTAGGATAAGGAAGGATCCATTAAATTAGGGGATCCTTCCTTTTTACAAGTCAACCTTTTTGTTGCTTTTGCTGCTATTATGGGATTCATCATAATTTGGTTTGATTTTCCCGTGATATTCTAGCAGTTGTTCATGATGTAAACTCATTTTCTTCTGAGCTGCTTGCCGAAGGAAAGGATGACGGAGGGGAGCGCACTATGGGCCATGGTCTTGCACTAACCGAGAGCACTTTGATCCGTGTCCAAATGCTCATGGCCCAGAGTCGTGGACAATGGTCAGGGCTCAAGATTGGGTCCAAGCCGATGGAGGATGAGTTTGCCGAGAAAGAAAATAGAGGAAGGAGATCGGAATTATTTGAAGAAATTTTATTTTGACTGAGAAAGGGAAGTTAACATGGTATTTTCACTATTAGTTAATCGGCGTTGGCCGAGTGTGATAACTCACTACACTCGAAAAGAGTGGATACTTGATCACCAATTTTTTTAGGGTCAAGTGAATTATATTCACTAAACCCAAAAAATTACCTCGCTCATCCAAACGGGACGTTGCAGGTGACAATTCAACATATCACCTGCGGAACGTCCTAAATCCATCAACCGCATGGACCCTAATAGTGTACCATTGTCTTGACTCTTGATTAAGAGTGTACAAAATGAGTCGGGTTCGTGAGTCCGATCCACGTACCCGATTTACACTTAAATTTTCTTTTATTGTTTTTTCAATTTTTTACTATATTTATATTAGTTTTAATTTAACACAACTAAACTAAACTTGATATAGTGGTAAAAGCTACATATGGATATGGAGAGAGGCGAGTTCCACTAACTTCAAGAAAATAAATTAAATGGGTTGGTTCATGGGATCCAAAAATGCTAATTGGTCTAGTGCGCGTGCTTGCGGTTGCCGGTCGGTTCCTGACCCCAAACCCCATATGGATACCTCTACTCTAGATTATTAGATTAGTGCTAGCGAGATTTGACGAGTCTACTAGGCTGGACATATATAATCGTTTTACTAAAACAAATTGCAGTCATGAATCCCATCGCGTAAATTCTTACCATTTGCTAATTTATTTTTTGGTAAATTTAGAATCTACTAAATTAGATATCAATTATTGCATAATCCATATTTAATAGGGGGTTGTGTTACGAAAAGAATTTCATGGTTCTGCGAGCATTGGGCAACACCTCATCGGAATCCGGCGATGAATTGGAACATACATCTAGGTATGATTGGGTGAAAATCAAAGGAAGAAATTTGAAAATCTCTATGGATAACTGTTTGCTGGCAATGGGCTGTTCGAAATTAAGGATATGTTTCAGCGAAATCATCTTACCGTGGCCGAGAGCTTGGATTGAATACAGATATTTACATGTGCAAGAAATTGAAGTCGCAAAAGAAGATGGAGAATTATTTTCTTGTTGATTGATTAGATCAAATACCTTCACATTTACATTATGATAGAGTGAACGTTGGGACAAGAGGCTAATCGTACAAATGCACTTTGTGTAGTCGCTACTTATCGCAGAAGAAATGAAGGAGAAGCTGCAAGATGGCACCTCAGCAAAACTGCCACACGAAGAAGCTGATGGCCGTCAATTACTCTGCAAGAAGTAGCTGCTGTCCAATTACCAACTGAAGCAATAGCAAACAGGAAAAAACTAGGCAATAAAAGGAAGAGAAAAGAAGGAAATGGGAGGCAATTCTGGGCAGAGGGGAGAGGAGAGCGAAAAAAATAGAAAGGGAAAAAGAGGAAAAAAGAAGAAAAGTAACGTACAAAGAAAAAAGAAAAAGATGAAAGTAGAAAGACAAAAGAGAAAATAAAATAGATAAAAGTTGAAGAAAAATAGAAAAATAATATAGCGCACGAATTTTTAGTAAAATATCATAAGAATAATGAACCCCACGTGTTAAACACTAATCTCAACTGTTTATTTGGTGTTAAACATGTGGTGCTCACTATTCTTGTAGAATTCGTGCACAAGAATTCATGTGCTATATCATTTCTCAGAAAAATAGTCGTACAAGGAAAAGAAACAAAAAGAGAAAGAGAAAGGAAAGTTGAAAAGAAAAAGAAGAAAGAGAAGAAAGGAAAAAATATTACAAAAAATAATACTTATACAAGAGAGTGATTTTTTTCATATTAAAATCAGGTATTTTTCGGCTCCCTCGGCATAAATATTTTTGCCCAATTATATTATTTTACTATTATTTTATTATTTAACCAAGCACGACAAAATTTAACCACACAATTTTGGTGATGTTTGTGGAAAACGCAACAAAAAGGCACAAAGAAAATAGAATCAAACAACAACATCCTCACGTTATAGAGGTCACGAAACCAACAACATCCGAAAATATTCTACTGCAAAATCGGGCGACAGCTACCACCCTCGACTTTATAGGTCAGCAAAATATTTCTAACACAAATTAGACCAATTTGGTATCAGGTCACAGAAGCGAATTTCAAAATCAAATCAAAGAAGTGATCTTTAGCTACAGTACGGGCGGACCCCTACCTCCACTACACGAAGCCTTGACTCAACAAATGCCCATCACCCTGAGTAAACTATTTTGTAAAAAAATCCAACAAGAAGTTGTGACTATTGTGTCGTCCACGCTCGACAGGTTACTCAAATACTTCGTAGAGACGGCCCCTTGAAAACATGTAAAATCTTTTACGCTATACATGAAAATGATACTTGTGATAGCAACCGATGTGTGTAGGATCTTCATCTTAATATTGACTGATGGCGCTCAAGTTGGTTTCTCTTACTACCTGATTAAGAATTTTGGAGAATTAGTGAGCCAATTTTCTCAAGTTTTTGCCACTAGATCAAAATACCAAAAGAAACCTGAAAAATCTTTACGAGATTACATATATCGATTCAATCAAGCGTGCACAGAAACCTTGGGTATATCCCTCCCTCTAAGGATCAACGCCTTAATCCATGGATTTTAACACGACCGCCTAGCTACAACATTGATGGATGAACCACTTCCCACCCACAAAAACCCGAGTGAGATTTGTGGAAAACATATTCGTCACGAGGAGATGGGAGCGCCACTACGCCTAGAAAGAGCTCGTCCATAAACTCAACTACTGCAAAAATAGTGGCAATCCAAGGAGGGAAAAACTCACAAAACCCTCAACACCGTAAAGAAGATTGAGAAAACCCCGAAATGAACAAAACATCCGAAGTATCACACCTTCGAGATACCTCACACATACATCATAAGAGTCATTGAACAGCTCGGACTCCTCAACACCCATAGGGAAATGAGGCCCAACTCATGCAGGCAATACCTGGATTGCTATTGTCAATTCCACAAAGATATTGGATATTCCACAAAAGATTGTTGGAATCTGAAAGGCGAGCTGGTATGACTGGCTCGAGAGGGAAACCTGACCGAATGGGTACTACATGAACCCAAGGTGAAGATAACAGGGAAGACAACCCTAAAGGGAAAAAGGCTCGGATGGCCATGATCACCGGCGATCCTGCCATAGAAGAAACCAATTGCTCACGAAAAAGGGAACAATGGAGATTCCAACAGAGGGCACACATACATATAGGACATACAGGACCTCTAATATAGTTCAGTGACATCGATCTTTGAACCTTTGAACCACACTATCATCCAATGTCCATCTCAGTCGAAATCAACAGGTATACGTTGGACAAAGTCTTTATCGACCAAGGAAGCACCTCTAATATCTTGTCCCTCGACACTTATCGGCAAATGGGACTAAATGCTACCAATATCCACGCCACCACAACTTCTTTGCAAGGATTTGGAGGTGCCAGAGTAAAAGCATACCACAGTGGGATAAGGAAAACAACAGAGGACCGTCATGATCACATACCTGGTCGTCCAAACCCTATTCTATTACAACATTATTTTAGGACAACCTAGTCTATTCCAAATAAAAGCCGTTGTTTTCACGTACCACATGGTAATGAAATTTCTAACAGAACAGGGGATAGGAGAGGTGAGGTCCTCGGATCCAAAAAAAATCCCGAGAACATTTCAGATATCAGAACCTGAAGGCATCTCCATACCTGAATTCAAAACAATTCCCATCCTAGAAGATAATCCTAGTCGAACCGTGACCATCCGCCATGGTAGAACTTGGACTAAATGCTACCAATATCTAACACAATGCCAAAAAAGTCACGACATTACAAAATGTGCCCCCAACTCCTCGAATCCTTAAGGAAGTTCAAGCCCACCTGAAAGGGCCCTATTGGCTCATCACAAAAAATGGCGTTCCCAAGTTGAACTCAAAAAACGATGACGCTCCTAAGTTGAGTGCAATAAAAATGATGCTCTCAAGTTGAACGCAATAAAAATGACGCTCTCAAGTTGAACGCAATAAAAATAACGTTTTCAAGTTGAATATAACAAAAAAAAAAGACGTTCATTGAGCGCAAAAGGACATTCACTTAACGAAAAAGGAAGCTGATAAAATCAGTTATCTACTTTAATATTTCTTTTTATTTCGGTATGAGTCATCAAAGACTAGAGAAAAAATTATATATTCCAACATCTCGAGACTAAAAGCGTATCAAATATGCAAATAAGGTCCATAAATTAATTGGTGGTCCAAGTCCTGAAGTTGTCTATATAGCCCGCCTAGTCCGATTGGTACCATGAACACATCATAGCAGCTGACTAAAAGCTCTACAAACCTAATCTCAATTACACTTTTCTCATATAGACCAACAATCGAAATACCAATGATGCATCATCTGAAGAGCTTGCTACTTCCGAGAACATTAGCAGACATTCGCCAGAAAACGGAATGATATGATCTCTATCACTTTGACCTGTGGCATGAAAAACCAGAATTGATGGCCCATAGAAACATAATCGAGCGAGATATATTGGATGAAGATTGAATAAACTAATAGAGGCATGGATGACACCTCGCTAAGCAAACATCAAATCATGTACTTTTTTTTTTCACTAAGATTTTTTCCTATAGATTTTTTTCCTAGTAAGGTTTTATAGAGACATGATGAAATGGATATTCAAAGGGAAGTGCTATGAATGAATCTTTGAGCGAAGAAAGTTTCATCCCAATACAGGGGATCTCGCAAGACCATGATACCAAATTTTTGGAAACTCCAGCAAGCAATAACACAACTAAAAAAATGTCCTGAGGAAAGCACAGGAACGCCCACTAGAAAAATACCAGTTGGAGGATCAAAAACTGGTAAAAACGATAGTTGAATTCTTTTCAAAAAATCGATCCATGGAGGAGAGTAAATGGTGTAGTCGCTACTTACAGCAGAATAAATGAAGTAGAAGCCGCAAGATGCGGAAATGATATAGCGCACAAACGAAAAAAACGCACGAAACGCACGAATTCACCCCGACCAATCAAAAAATGCCACGTCAGTTTTTTTTTTTTTTTTTTTTTTTTTTTTTTTAGGTTTTTGTTTTT
>JAOWBN010020223.1:0-10665 GCA_028565015.1 Pinguicula moranensis
TCAAGTGAACAGCTTTATGAGAACTCCAGGAGGCCTTGAAGCAATCCTGCGAACTGTGGTGAAAAGGTAATCATCAAAAAGGTGTGCATATAAATTATATCAGCACAGACCACCCTTGAGTTCTCCAATTATTTTAGTTAAACCCTATAACTGACGATTACATCATCAAGTTAACAATTGCCGGAAAACTTGAAGTCCCAAATTATTCCCCAGAGTTAAAAAGACCTGCATTCTGAATACAATAAAAAAAACTAACCAGAAAGCAGCGTCTTCGCGTGGAAGCTTTAACTCCACGCACTTGGGGCATCTACAGAGATAAAAAATTCAAATCAGAGATTGGCTCATTCCTGTGCCTGTTTCTGACTTGCCGCCATCTAACCCTTCATTCCCCCACCCCTTATCTACAAACTACACCGCAACTAGGTGAACACTGCTCCGAAAGAATATTAATCACGTACTGAAGATTAGCAGGTTTGCCACATTTGACACATGATAATGTTGTAATCTGCACCGTATCTGATCCACCCACCATCCTTTCTATCACTGCATATCCTCAGAATCAGTATTAACAAATACAAATATTAAGAAGCACAATCAAATATGAAAATTAGTAACTGTTTCAATAGGAATCACCTTCTCTTCGAAAGCTGCGATCTCCTATTATAAGATACAGTAAAATTAGTAAGGTTTCTTGAACTAGGGTTCTCCGGAGGACTGGAAAGGGAACTACGCGGGGAATTATTATCGAGAAAACGTCCTTTGGTCAAAGAATTTATAACTACGTCAAAATTAAAAAAAAAATGGTAAGACATATTTTGTGCCATTTTTTTTAAATTATTTTTTTCGTATTTTAAAACTTCACTTTTGTCAAAATTCTTTTTTCAGAAATAGGTAGGAGGTTACTTTTTTTTTTTTTTTACTTTTACTTTTAATGGCAATTTCGTAAATAAATTAAAACTATATTATCAAATTTCACTATGAACATTATTTAATCAACTTATAAAATTTGATTCCAAACACTATTTCAATAACTTTTTTAATTTTTCATAATTTTATCAAACACTCAAAAAATATAAAATTAAAAGGAGAAGTAAAAGGAAAAAATTATTATGAGTACAAAACAGGCCCTAAATATGTAGTTACCCCTAGTGAAATATTTTAAAACTGAAAAAAATGGCTGCTACTAAATATGTAGTTACCCACTAGTGAAATATTTCAAAACTGAAAAAATCTTAAGAATATGTGTGAGAAAAGAAAACAAGTTAAACTCTTGTCAAAAGTTAGACTTCTATAAATAAAGAAGTTTATGATCGAAAGTTACAAAAGATATAAATCCTAAAACGATCAAGCAATACACATTTATATGCAATTATAAATATTTACAACACTTCTCCTTAATTGACCGAATTTCAATGATATCTTCCTGAGTATGGATCTCTTATGATACTCTCATTGAATTCTTCTGGATTTAAGAGTATGCCAGAGTTGCCTCGTTGAAACCTTGCTTAACAAAAATTCTGTGGGAAAAAATCATAAGCGAAGAAAAAAGAGTACAATTGTGCATTGTTTGTCCCCCTCAAAAGTATGTTTCATACATATTTGAGACGTCTCATACCAATACCAGATACAATTTGTTGAAATACAGTTTTAGGTAACAATTTTGTAAATAAACTTGATGAATTGTCACTTGATCTGATTTATTTGGTCTGCAATTCATGTGTGTAGAAGAACTTCGGGGATATATGCTTTGTTCTGTCATTTTTGATGTATCCTCATTTGAATTGAGTGATGCAAGCAATATTGTCTTCAAATAATATTGTTAGTATATATGAGATTTGGGATAGATCACATGCTGTGCGGATATGTTGAATGATTGTCTTCAATCGAACGCATTCTCTGTTTGTTGTTAATGCCTGCTTGGTGGATCTTCATGAAATTGCGGTACTGCCATAGGTAAAAATGTATAATGTCTTGGATCTTTCCTTATGTGCGTCAGAAAGATAGCTTGCACATGTATCACAGTTATAAAATAATCCCAAATCCGGGATGCCGCTTAAATAGCATAGAATATGTTTGATACCATTCTAATGTCTACGAGTCGGAGTAGCACTATATTTTGCAAGTAGATTGATTAAAAAAGTTATGTCTGGTCCCGTGCAATTTGCAAGATACATTAGTGCACCTATGGCACTGAGATATAGTACTTCAGGACCAAGTATCTCTTCATCGTCTTTAATCAGACGGAATGGATCTTTCTTTGGGTCGAGTGACCTTACCACCATTAGTGTAGATAAGGGATGTGCATGTTCTATATGAAAGTTCTTTAGGACTTTTTTTGTATATGTTGTTTGACACGTGTTCAACTTGTAGTCCAAGACAAAATCTCGTTTTGCCAAGATCTTTCATCTCAAATTCATCTTTTAGATGTGTTGCAGTTTAGCTGAGCTATTCTGGAGTTCCAATAAGATTTAAGTCATCTACATAGATTGCACTATAGCAAAGCCATATGTACTTTTCTTTATGAATATACATGGGCAAATTACATAATTGTTATACCACATCCGATCAGATTATTTTATAAAGGATTCACTAAGACGATTATACCACATCCGATCGGATTGTTTTAATCCGTATACAAATTTTGGAGTTTAATGGACCAGATATTCTTCTGTGTTCCACAAGATGCAGACATCTTAAATCCTTTTGGGATTTTCATATAATTTTCTTTATTGAGTGGTCTATACAGATGTGGTATAACGACACATTAATCGCATATCTAATTTTCAGATGATGCTAAACTAATAAAAAATCGAAATGTAATTGTATCAATGACTGGAGAATATATTATTGAGATTCGACTAGGGTCTCGAAATTTCACAACAAACCCTATGTATCTAAGATCTTGTCGTGTAAACACTCGAACTATAGCAAAAATCGGAGAAATTATACCTCAATTTCCCGATCGTGTTTGGTTTTTGAAGTCGAGCAATGAAGCCTCCCAAGTGCGAGGCCTCCACGAGGTTCACTCCTTAACGGACGAAGGCAGGGCTGCTAGACCCAAGTGACGTCGACAGCGAGATATCGCGAAGAATGAGTCACGGCGGACGGATTTCGTGATCAGGGAAAGAGAAAACGCACGGCCGAATTCTTATTAGACGCGGGAATCTGTTTTCTCACGTCTTATATATTTTTGCATAGCTAGATTTAATCTAGCCCAATAGCCACATATACTCAGTTGGGCTCGATTTAATCATTCCCATTTGCTGTATTGAGTTGGGCTCGATTAAATTGAGTCTGAATTCAGTTGGGCTCGATTAAATTTGAGTTAAGTAACCGTGAATTGGGGTTGATCCCACTGAGACTCAATTCTTCTCCTCATGTCCGGGATGCTGAATTAATTAAGCCTGACTAATTTGACTCGGCCCGATCTCGATCCATTCGCAAAATTAATCAATTATGTCTTACATAATTAATTTTCTATGCTTCAGTTCGTCAAATATAGCGACCTAGTAGGATTCATATCCAGATCAATAATAAATTAATAATCTTTAATTTATAAATCATATGGCATCTAACAATGCATTATGATCATCTGATCTAGTACTGACAAATCGTGATCCTTTAATTTTCTTTAGTATTAATTTTTTCGCCACGTAATATTCACTAATTAATGTCAAGCGCATGAATGCGTCATCCATGACCATTAATTATTTTTCTTGATTCTCGGTACATAATTATTTTTATGTTATTATCCCATAATCACAAATACATGCATAACAATTATCACCGCATCGAGGGACCCAGGGATATCACTAATCTCACATAAAGTGAGATGGACAAATATATCTTCTTGATCATTCACAAACTCCAGCATGAGTCATGCATATTTAAAAATTATCTTTATAATCCTAGGTTAAAAGCAACGTTTGATAATCTCACGTAATATACATTAATCATTTTGAATTATGAATATCTCAGATAACTGAATTAATATCGTTTATGACTTTGCTGATGACACAAACACAATCCATACCGCAAGTCAATGTGGGTCATGTCCAATGCTATGAACCCCGTACACGCATATCCATGTGATTAAATAGATACCTTATATCAATGATCTGTGAAACATGATCATGCATTAATCTACATGTTAGTCATTATAATCATATAGTGCTCTGTGCTAATGATACAAGACTAGGGACTTATTTAGAGTTTTTTTAGTTATCAATCATGTAATCTCACAAATCGAGTCCTCAACTCGAATGATCCATGCAACATATAAAACTCGAGGAATAAAATGACATAAATAATTAAATACACAAAACCAACAAGTGAACCATCAAAAGACTAGTTCGTTATGTCACTTTCCCGACATATATCTCCTCAAAATCAATCCCTTTTTTTGGGACTTGTGCAACAAGATCTGCTTTGTATCACTCAATTTTATTATGTTCGTTTCTTTTTCGAACAAGTACCCACTTGTATCTAACAGGTTTAACATCATTGGGCGTTTGAATAGTGGGCCCGAAGATCTTGTATTTGTCGAGCAAGCTCAGCTCTGATTATATTACTTCTTTTTATTTTGGCCAATCATTTCGACGTCAACATCTTTCGACGGAATGTGATTCTATTTTATCTTCACATTTTGTGAGATTTAAAGCAATTTTATACGCAAAAATATTGTCGACAATAGTTTTCTTTATATTCAAGATTTCTACTAATAATACATAGTTAATTGAGATCTCATTATTACCAGGTACCTGATCATCTTCCTTAGGTTCCTCATCTGGAGCTTACTTTTCATGACGGGGAGTTTTAGGAAAGTCATTGGATATCATATCTGTCTGGGATTAGTGATCATTATGATTCACATTTTCTAGTTAGCTCTTTTCTTCCGGGGAACTTTGTTCTTGGCACCAACAAGTCTACCACATTTGAGGCGTTGTGTAGATTCATTTGCCACTTTGTTGATATTTTGTCCTTCTGGGACATCAATTCATATAGGAGCATTGACAGCTGGTATGTGAGATTCTACAACTAATTGACTGTCTGTGAATACATCTGGTAATTGATTTGCGATATTTTGCAAATGAATTATCCTTTAAACTTCTAGTTCACATTCATTTAATTGTTGATCAAGATGGGATAATTTTTTATTATGCCATATTATGTCTTTTCGTGCTTTTGGCACATATTTTGCTCACCAAAATGACAATCATCAAAACGTACGAAAAAGACATCACTCGTCAAAGGTTCTAAATATCTTACAATCGAAGGAGACTCAAAACCAACATAAATTCCCAACCTACGTTGAGGACCCATCTTTGTCCTCTGATAAGGGAAGTAAGAATTAGAAGTATTGGGTCTATATTTAACTAGTGAAGCAACATGTATAATAGCATATTCCATGCCAAAATCGGCAATTTAGATATGGTAAGTATGGGTCTAGCAATCAATTGTATGTGTTTATTAAATGATTCAACTAGCCTATTTTGGGTATAAACATACGCAACAAAATGTTCAACATCTACGCCAATGAACATACAATAAGTATTCAATGCTTTAGATGTAAACTATGCAGCATTATCCAATCTTAATTTCTTTATCGGGTGATCTGGAAAGTGTGCTCGTAATTTAATAATCTGACCAAGCAATCTAGGAAAAGCTGCATTTCTACTTGAAAGTAGACAAACATGGGACTATTTACTAGAAGCGACAATAATGACAATGAAATATTGAAAAGATGACATGCAGGGTCAATGGGTCCACAAATATCCACATGAATTCTTTCAAGGAAAGAAGATGCTTCTGATCTAACCTTTACTAAGGCTGGTTTTGTTATGAGTTTGCTCTGTGAACATGCAGGGCATGACATGTTTTTGTGTAAGCTTAAATCTCTAAATTTTAATGTTTTTTAATAATTCGACTCATCATTGTTGATCCCGGATGCTCAAGGCGGTCATGCCAAATAGAAAATGTTAAATTTGTAATAGAAACTGAATATGTTTCTAATATCCTCTTGGTTGTATAATTGATATCGGAAGAGAAAGGTTGGAATTTTTCAAGAATGAGTTTTTACCCATTTTCATATGAAATTATGTTTTCCTCTTCTATGGTTTCAATATTAAAATCATTTAATCTAATATCCTTGAAAGTTAATAAGTTTCGTTTGGATATGGGAAAAAATAAAGCATTTAGAATGCTTATGTGTGTTCCATTAAGTAACATAATATTTGCTCTTCCGAATCCTTTTAGAATGTTCATCGGGCCGAAAAATGTGATGACATTTACCTTGATAGTTTTCAAACTATAGAAATATTTATTTTCTCTAAAGATTGAATGCGTCGTGACACTATCAACTAAATATATTTCATCACCAATTTCTAAAAACATGAAAAATAGCTTAGTAAGCATATGTGCATTTTATTTTTTGCATCAAATATAAAAAGTTTATGCAATAAATTAACTATAATGTTCAATTAATATTCTTGTATAATGTGAGATCAATTAATTATAAATCCTAACAGATCAAGATCCACCATCAACAATCCATAAGACAATTAAATGAATCATTCAAAACATACGGATTCTTCAATAATCCCATATGCCATGAATGCATTAGTGTTTACACACGACATACACGGAATTTGCTATGAAAATTGAAAACGAAAAAAATAAAACTAGTGCTCCACCTTTTACGTTGACAATGTGATACATGATTTTTAATTCATGGATCCAAAAGATTCAAATTCAAAAAATTAGATCCAAATTAACACATTGATTAAATTGGTTAAGTAATTCAAAAAAAAAGTTACGTACCTCATAAAAAAAATCGGTCACGTACCTCATAAAAAAAGCAGTTGTATGTTTGCTTATATACTCAAATATGATGAAACAACATTCTTGCTTTCATTTAATCATCATAATTAGTTAGTTACCCATTGACATATACGTATTACACAAATCTGTTAAACATAATCCTGTTGAATTCATTATGAATTCATAACAAATTCTTACGAATTTGTCTTTTCCTTTTCTTGGAAGAATTCTATTTCTTCAAAGAAGTGGCAAAATGAATATTTATAATACGAAATAAGGCACCGATTAGAAAAGGAAACGACCGAAAGTTTCTTCACGATCATGATGCCATTCACGGGAAGAATGGCGTTATGAGTTGACTTCCACCTTCACAAGGAAATCAGAAAGCATTTTTCGGGTAAAATGATTGATTTGTCGGGATTCAAGTTTGAAACATAAATTCCAGTGGAACTCGACTCCAGGTATAAAAGGAGACGAATGGTTCGATAAATACTCACACTGATAAATTGAAGGAAATGTTTGAATCGAAAAGGAAGAAGAAGAACGCAAGTCAGGAAAGATTCTCTAATGTAACCAACACTTTAAGTCGTCTGATTTCCGAAGTGTAGTGCCATCTTCAAAGAATGAGCTTCTGGTAGTAAGTTCATAGCCTCTGTTTCTTCAGTTTCAGTTCTTGGGGAAGGGACATCAATTTCAAAAATGTTGATGTATTTCATGCATCATTTTAACTTCCAATTTTAACCGGTATTATTCTTCAAGTGTACTATTATTATCCTTTCTCAACCCTTTTTGATCCTGCAAAGCCTTACAATGATCTACAAAGGAATGTCACAAGGCTCCAAGGATTTGAGGTTGTTATGCGTGTTAGATGCAACCATCGTATTTAACTTCAAAAATACGTTTGTACTTTATATCACACCTACTTCTACTATCAGTCTATCTTCACATATATCATTTAGATGATCAGTTTATGAACAAAAGATAATCCATACCAGTTACTTCTCAAATAAACATGTATTACAGTAGGTAAAGAAGAATATGAAGAAGAGCAAATCGAGGAGAAGAGCATATTGGTACTGATAACGTGTTGTAATATTAAGAATATGTAAGAAAAGAGAAGAAGTTAAACTCTTGTCAAAAGTTTGTGTCTTATTTGCATTAGACTTATCTACATAAAGAGATTTTATTATCGAAAGTTATAAAAGACAAATCCTGAAACAGTCACAATCAATACACATTTATATATAATTATTTATATTTACAAAAAAATCAAGAACAATATCCAAATTTAATATTTGAGATAATACAGGTGATTTATAAAAATGTATTACAATTAATACTATTGTCTTATATAATTACTTTTATACAGGGGGACACTTCCAAGTTCCATCAACTTCAAGATTTTTTCCCCATCAGCACACTCACAAACTAGCCTTAAACGGCACGCCGGTGGCCGGAATCCAAGATTCTCCGACAATGAAATTCTTCACGGTGAAACTTTCCACCTCGCCCGGGTCGCGCAATATGTGAAAACCGGCAATTCTGGATCGAAATCCCTGTGTTCTCGTTCGGATCTGTTAGACAAAATATATATGTTATATGTCCAATTGAATTAATTATGGTAATTGGTTTATTTTATTACCTAATATTAAGAATTCTAATTATAGTAGTATTATATTACCCTAATTAGAAGTAATTATTTGTTAATTACATATTATTGAGAGTCCTTATTATGGTAGGATTCTACCACCATAATTAGGATTGGACTTCAATTCCTCCCTATAAATAAGGCATTCAGTATGCCTATTTACACACACCATTATTCATATTCTCATGTGCTGAGACTTAGAAATATATATACAGTTTCTCTCGAATTGCTGCATTATCATCTGTGAAGGCGGAGATCTGAGTTCGTGGATTACAAAGAGACTCTGGTAGACTCCTATTCATGTTCGTGATATAATCAACCGGAACAGTACGGTTCTATACACTTCCTCATTAAGGTACGAATCTGTTGTCGTATTTATTTAATATTAGATCCGTTCTAATTAGATCTACACTTCTCTCTTTGCTTCTCTTCGCCTTTGTCATATTAATGTGTTCAGTATGTTTGTTTCTATTATCCACTCCAGATATTTAAATATATTACTGGCTTAAGTGTTGTTAAGGTTAAAAGTAGTCAATAGGAGAACCTGCTATTTCTACATGAGTAACTGCATTCATACCTCATAGTAATCCTTGAAATTGTAGATATGGCTTATGCGTAGGTAATTTTACCAGTAAAATCAGATAATCTATCCAGCTCTGCTCTCAATATGGGTTCAGCCTGCCGATATGTGGAAGGTAATGATGCTTGTAATAATCTTCATGCAAGGAAATTACTTTGTTTATGTCCAATATTGTTGTAGGATCAATTGGGAAGGGTGACTTTGCTATGTGGAGTCTTGTTTGTTTTGTCGGGATTGAGTACTGATAATGCTCCTTCTCTTTTATGCTCAAGAATCCCTCCACCTTCAGTGATCGGATTACCAACTCTTCTTGCAATTTTTGAAGGCTACAACTATGTGATAATGAAATTTGGGCCGTTACAACTCACCAGAAAAGGCTTGTCAACTGCTACCACTGCAGCATGTTTAACATTCAATGTAAGTCAGCCAGACTTGGTTATTAGTACTAGCTAAAATTGTTTGTTAAGATACACTGAGTATCAACTATTTATATTGTTCTGTAAATCGATAAATCTTTCTTGAGTTTATTGTGCTTCAGATATTATTCTTACATTTCATCATTTTCTTCTTTAGCTATTTCAAAGTGCTACTCTTTGTCTTACAATCACAACATTGAACAGCTTGCATTTGCTTTGCAATGGTTTATCCTTCCTATGAGACATGTTGGTGTTCCAGTGACTGAGGTCATCCTAACTCTATTGCTGTCATTAAGATTTATTAGTCTTGTGTTCGACGAGGTGAGATAATCCTTTGCTGGTCCTTCACAAGTGGAAAGCTGCTACCGAGTCTTATTCTATGTCGTAATTTTCAGGTGAACTTAGAATGCAATGTGGCCCTATCAATTGTACCTCGTAGAATAAAATGGCATCAGCTGACAACGCTTGAGACAATGGATGGTAATCTCCAACTAAATCTCTGCTTTATATGTTTTAGAACCTTGATCCTAACAAATTGCACATCCATAGTAGTTCTTAGTTATGCTTTTACAATATTTGGTTGAATTTGTTGCAGTTTTCTTCACATATCTCCGACGGATCTTGAGCAATATCTATAGCCATGATGACCTACTCAGGTTCTCCTTATAAGAGCTCTCTTTTAAGCAAAAATGTCGGGGTTTCAACCCCTATCTAGGGGATTTAAACATCCTTTCTCACATTTCCCTCACTATATACAATCTCTGCATGTTTTTTTCGCAGGCGATGATCGTCAGAGGGTTCCGAGAGGATCGCACCGCACCCGCACCAAGTCTTGGTATCTGCAGGCCCATTTCTATGACCCAAATATGCAATCATACAAAGTAGAGACATGCACGATTGACCCGTCGGGTTGGCCCTCCGGGTCGATAGATTTATTTTTTTTATTTTTTTTTCATTTCATGTAACAAAAATTATATTAAAAAAAATTGTTTTTATAAATTTTATAACAAGCCTAGATTTATTAATCTTTTACAAAATTATAAATTTTATAAATATAAGTTTATAAATAGTTGACAAGTTTATATAAATAGGGTTTATATTATATCGTTAGAGTTTAGTATTCATGTTTTTGGGTTTAGGTTTAATAATTATATACATTTAATAATTTATAAATAAGTTTATATAAAAATTATAATTTATAT
>JAOWBN010020234.1:0-10664 GCA_028565015.1 Pinguicula moranensis
GAACAAGATGATTTTAGTCATCCAGTATACATAAAAATAACAAGAGCACAATGCTCTAGGTCACACTATACTTAACAGATCAAATCCGGGATATGTTATATTTCTCGGTACCAATCTTGTTTCTTGGAGTGCCAAAAAACAACCTACAGTTCCACGTTCCAGTTGCGAATCGAAATATCGTGTTCTTGCCACTACTGCTACTGAGGTTCTCTGGCTTCGTCATTTACTTCATGATCTTTACATACATCTGACTCATTCCCCAGTGCTTCTATGTGACAACAAAATGTGTTATATTTCTCGGTACCAATCTTGTTTTTTGGAGTGCCAAGAACAATGTACAGTTTCACTTTTCAGTTGCGAATCGGAATATCGTGCTATTGCCACTATTGCCGCTGAGGTTCTCTGGCTTCGTTAATTACTTCATGATCTTGACATTCATCTTACTCATTCCCTAGTGCTTCTTTGTGACAACAAAAGTGCTATATTTTTAAGCCAATCCTATTGTACACAAACAAGCAAAATATGTGAAACTTAATTATTATTTTATTCGTGAGCAAATATAAGCACAAACTATCATCACTCAGTTTGTTCCCTCTGAGCTTCAGATTGTAGATCTCTTTACAAATAGTCTATCTCAAGTGGTCTTTGAATTTTTACGATCCAAATTTCACGTGGTATTCAATCTCACGCTCAGCTTGTTGGGGTTGACCATGGAGATAACAATCAAGATGTTAATGACATTCCATATCATGAAGACAAGAATGCAGTAATTACCAAATCAATCTCCAACAATTATGGAGACAAAAATCATGGAGATCAAAGAAGATATTCAAATTTCCATACTAAAAAATGACTACCTTGTAAATCTGTTTATGCATATGCGTGTAATGAAAAACACAAGTAGTTCAATGAAAAATATTCCTTTCTCCATTTAGTTTCCTCTGCTCACACACACGAGCACTCACTCTCAAAAATCTGCAAAGTTCTATTCTTCCACATATTCACATTGTCATGGTATCAGAGTGAAAAGAGGCTTCACTGCCCAATAATGATCCAAAGGCCTATGAGACCCATAATTGCACTAGTCTGGCCATTTAAAATATGGACCTGTGAGCACAAGAAAAATTGATTGTGCAGTACACGCCTACATTATATAACAACAAGTCTTAACAAGGCTTGCCCAGTTAGACTAGAGGGGGTGTTGGGAGTATCATCTCCCACACGAATTAAGAACATAAGTTATAGCTATATACAAAGAAATGTGGTGCTACAATATAATACATTGGCACTAAAGTTTTGAAGGAAGTAGCCCACAAACGCACGCCTCAACAGACTCAAGCTCATTTACTGCTGGGCCGGGTTCACGAAACCTTGTCGGCTATGGATATTCTTTCACTTACCAAGTCAAGGTGAAGTATGCTACCGAGAGTATGTATATGAACCTTGTATTTGTTATGTTTTTTTCGCAAAAATTGTTTATGAGTATATTGTTATCATCCTCGCTTTTGTCGAGGGAGAAGCTCATAGATACAAAAGCAGGTAATAGCTAAGCGCCAAACTGTCCACCTCAAAACATTGTCATCGCCGAAACTTTATATTACAGCATAATTTCCACAAAATAAGCATAAACAAAACATGATCAGCTCCTCTTCTATCGATGTTTGAAAACTGGCAGTGACCCTCAAAATACCCTCAAGTCCCAGGGAGCCTGTCAATTGTCATGACCTTGTATTTTGGTTGAGAAATCGCAAAATAATAGATTAATTTCCAAAGACAGTAAGAGGAATTGGAAATGTAAGGTTTTAATGTTTTGGTCATGAGAAGTTGAGGAAGTGTGCTTATTTTTCTTAAATGATGGTGCTTTTGAGTTGTTTGCAGGTGATGGATGCTATATTTGCATTGAAAATTTAATAATTTAATCCAGTGAATAAGTCGGTGCACTTTGACTCTCTGATCATAAGTGCTTGCTCTATGACTTTGGAATGTAGTTAACTGGTATCTGCCCTAACAAGTGTTGTAAGACTCAATTTTTTTTGCTTGGTTGATTGTTATCATATGTTTTAAACTTTGATTCCTGTGAGTTAGTTAATGATGTTGCCGTGGTGCTTAATGTGGTACAGAGGCTGGAAGCAAGAATTACAACTCTATAAGTGATAGAGAGTGGAGGAAGCGGTTAATTGAACAACAGTTCTATGTCACTAGGCAAAAGGGGACTGAGAGGGCCTTCACTGGGTATATATCTGATACCTTTTAATTTCTGTAGGTTATATGTCTATAGAAGTAGTCCCTGGATTCAGCAAATATCATGTTAGATTTTTTTTTTCTTGTTAACATTTTGACCATCAAGCACTAGTTCTTAGCAGACGCGTCCTTTGCGATCTTCATCCATGAGTAATTGAAAAAAGATGGTTTAAACTCTAGAGCTTCATTATATATTCCCTTGTTTATTTATACGTAATGAACCCTGTATTTCACCATGCTTCTCTTGCTTGATCCCATGTTCCTTATCCTGTGATTTTGTCTCCAGAGAATATTGGAACACCAAAGCTCCTGGAACCTATCATTGCATCTGCTGTGATACTTCTTTATTTGAGTAAGCATGCTTGTCTGCTTTAGTTTTTCTATAGATCTTTCAAATATGTTCACTGATCTCTGCATTTGCTCCGGTCATCTCCTAAATCTGATTCTCTCAGTCACTGTCTTATTACCAGCCAATAGGTAACAACGTGAAGTCAAAGCTAGACGTGTCAGTTATCTTCATGCCTCGCCAAGTTGCATGTGCCGTTTGTGATGCTCATCTTGGGCATGTTCTTGATGACGGGTCAGCACCTACAGGACAATGCTATTGCATCAACAGGTACGATTGCATCTAATACAATTAATTGTATCCTACCATCAGCCTGTATGGCGATTCTTCTTGTGGATTGACAATCTTTTTGTTCCATTTTTTGCAGTGTTTCCCTCAAACTGAAGCCTAAATAGGTGCTGCAGTCCTCTACAACCGGCACAACACGGCTGGATTCCCACTTACGCTGAAACGCTGGGCCACGACGCGCGGGTTGTGTCCCGGATGTACCCGATATATATAGGGGGTCGCTGTATGTGTCCCGTGAATTAGTCGATTAGCCTTCGGATACCACGATTATTACAAAAAAACAGGGCTGGAGAGAGTTACATAAACATGTTTGCTTGATTGAGCTACTCTTTTTGTGTGAGCAAAACAGATGGCACAATAAGGTCAGGGTACGACTGTGTACATCTCACCCTTACCAGATTCTGTCTAACGCCAGAATATACTGGGTATGTTTGATTATGTTTGCTGTAATTACATGAATTATGGCTAAAATTAGTTGATACCAATAACTGATTAGCTGAAAACAAGGAAATAACTGATTTTTATATCCTCGGACAGAAGACGTCGTTAGTGTTTTTTCGTTTTAGTTAACGTTTGATGTTGACGTGTCGCGATCTTTCACTATCGAACCCTCGTTTCTAATTGTGCACGCGTAACATCCAAACGAAACCCAAATATTTGAAGCGGGGGAAAGACCAGAACCCGAACTGTCGAAGACTCCACCAACCGTTAGTTAACACAGCCGTCACAACTTCCCCACTGAAAAACAGAAAAATGCAAGAAGGAAAACAAGAGAGAGACGGAAGAACTCTCGAAATTCTTTCATGAGTGTAATATGGTCTTCTATTCTGTGTGACGCAGTACGGGATTTTGGCCGCGGTGAAAATCTATCTGAAAAGAAAGGATATTTCTGAAAAACAAATTTTGGGGTTCATCGAGTGATCAAGTTCTGGGAAGATGGGCGGGTTGGAAGAGAAAGATTATGTTTCGTTGAAAAATCTTAAAGTTGAATTGGGAAAGGTTAATGATGGCGCAGAAGAAGGAAGTGGGTGTTTCTCTATCTGTTTTTGGCTTTACATTGAACACTGTGCTTCTTTCCCATCCGCCATTCTGGTTCAGGTTTTACAACGACTGCTATTTTCTATCTATGCATTTAATTATCTGCCTGTGCTTGCTTTTTGATGCGATTTTCAACCTTTTTTTTCTTTATGGGAATGCTGATGCAGTAGGTTGCTGACTGCGTTCGAGAAAGCTTGAATCTTTAAGTTTTTTAGTGTAGGGTTGTGCTTTTTGTATGCGTTCCTTGTGCGATCAGGATTTACTTTCATACTTGGATGATATCCATAACTGATTAGTTTCGTGCTAGTTGTGTGGGGGTTATATCTACTACCATATTTTTGGATCATATCCTCTGAGATTTACTGATTGAGAAACTTGGGTATATCGTGATCCACACTGTTAAATAGGTATCACAATGCACAGGAGAAGCTAATTCTTGTCCGATGCAGTGATCTATACAGATGACCATGTTAATTGCTTAATCTAGTGAAACCGGTTCTTGTGTTTGTACCTGCTAAGATAGCTTCTCAAGAACTTTGCTTCTCTAAACTGTATTGTTACCTTCCATTCACTATATACTGACCACTACTTTTGGGCTATGTTATTGGTTCTAAACTATGCAGAAGCATCCAGACTCCACATCTTGGGTTCCTTTCCTTTGTTTGGATGACAAGAAGAAAATGAAGCTCTTTCCGCTGCTATTCGTACACAAAGATGCTACAGATCATGATAATTTTTTTTCAGGGTCGGCGGATCATGTTGCCTCCACAGAGGTTGAGTTTCCGTTGAAGAAATGGGTTCATGTTGGATGTGAGGTATTTGGCTATCAATTGGCTTTATCGGTGTAGTAAGATTCACATGCTTATCGTTGTTGATTTTCAACTTGTTTATTGTTCAAAAAGGCTAAAGTGTGAGCTTCGTAGTCAAAGTTATTCCTAGTGAGAAAGCTAAAGCATGTTTCAAATTTCAGGTATTGAGGGATCTCATGAAGCTTCATATCGATGGGGAAATAGTTGGAGAGAAGCAACTGCCTTGTTTATATTACAAGGACTTGCATGCAGATGTTCTCAAAAGAATATATTTGGCTTGCCCAGCGGAAAATGAAAGTTCATTACATGGCTATGTTCATGGACTTAATGTCATATTTCCAACAGCACCTATCAAAAACCATCATGTCCAGGTTTATTCTGTTACTATTTCCTTCTCCTATGGATCTAAGTGCCAGCTTTTTCGAACTTCTACTTTCTGATGACAGGACCCCCCAATGCAATTATCTATTGACCCTTCAAGTTCATCAGAAATTGAAGAAGACTCTGGTGGTGTGTGGAGTATTGTTGGGGGAAAGGTCAAAATGAGTATTATAATATTTTTTTTTCAGATACAATCAACAGACATCCATTTGAATTTTCCTGGTTTTATACAAAAATGAAAGACCCAATATTTTTCAGTTCAACATAGTAGTAGAAAGAAGCTTCCTTTTGTTGCCATTTTTGAACTTGTCTTGATAAATACATAACTACTCATACACGATTAATTTTTCTTCAAAAGCAGGCATCTTGCCGCAGGATCTTCTCTCTGGATATGACATTATCGGATGCATTTGGTTGCCCGGTGAACAAAGGATTGGAGGTTTCATTTTGTTTTTTCTTAGTTGTTGATAACTGCACTTGCTTGTACTTAGGTTGCTGTTGCCCTCTTTATTTAAGGTTGTTGCTTCTCTCTTGTATGCCGACAATGGGAGCCCAGTTGAGAATAACAGTGATGGAGAACCTCCTCTTTTTACGAGTTTTGACGGAATTGAATATGCTTCGTGGGATAGGCCAGCTAAACTAGTCAATGGGCGTGCTTCTTTTAAGCTGAAGATATCTCAGGTATCATTAAATTTAGTGCCTTTATCTCTTTTGGACGTAAGGTTTTGGCCCATTCAGATGTCTGAGTTAGTCCTATTTTCCTATTTCAGCTCTCCTCAAAGTGTGAGAACAGACTATTCAGGGTTATCTTTGCTATTCCAAAATTGGGAAGATACCCTTTTCTTGAGATTCTTTCTCCACCAATCCGTTGTGTTTCACGTAGCAAGAATGCACGAACACCATCTCTGGCATTGAAAAAATCTTCCAGTAGAACTTATTATATTAATGGATGTCAATCCCCTGTGGTTGATGATAGATCAACTGAACTTATTCCTAGCATTATACGTGAAGCAAAGCCAAGTCCATCCTCGAAGCGGATCAAGTTAGGGCATGATAAACCATTCGCGATGTTCAGAGAAAATTCAGGGATAGCTGATAAAGAATATGACTCTTGTGCTTGGGTTGGTAATGAGGTAGATTTTGTGCCCTTGCGTTTTGATATTCAGCATGTCGATCACCTATTATGAACCCCTTCTTTTCTTTTATGGGTGATTTTGAATGATCAATCTGGTGCAAGAAAAATTAGCTCAATGATGTTGTCTTACTACTAATCCTAGAGTTTGACAAAAAACGGAAAATAAATCAATTTGTAGCTCAACTTTTTCGGATTTTATATCTGATTTCTCTTTGTTGGGATTAGGACAATGCACATGGGGTGAGCAGGGACAGGAGACACGAAAACCATAACGGAGCTGAGAGCAATTCATCTGCTTCCAATAGTAGTGAAGTAACCAAAACTGGCCCAAAAAGAGCACCCAGTGTCTCAAGCCCAATTTCAGATTTGATAGTTTTCAAATACTGCATGGGAGGAACAGATGAGAGATGTCAGTTGCTCAAAGAAATTGCTTTTTCATCTAGTGAAGAAGAAATAGCATACTTTGCCGAGCAGGTTTCCCTCTTCTCTGGATGCTTGCATCACAGGTAATTCTTTATCCTCAGGCCCTATCTCTTACATGCACAGGCACTCAAGAGAACAAAGTGACTTACTTGGGATCTTCTTAGTTATTCAATCAACAGTAAAAGTATTTGTGAGGCTTCCATGCATACTTTCTGGTTTGCTTATTTTTTGCTGAAGTTTTGTTCTTTTCTTGTACAATGACTGGGCAGTCATGAACTGAGTAGTAAAGTTCGAACTTAGTTTTTTTTCTCCTTGTTCATGACTATTATTATCGTGTTGGTTCTTATTATTAAGAAAACTATCCAGGCATCAGATAAAAATTGCGAAGAGATTGGTAGAGAAAGGGATACAAGCTTGGACTTCTGTATCACAGAACAGGAACCATGTTCTTTGGGAGAATCTGATTGTTAAGATTAATGAATACTTCCTGAAGATAGCTTGCTGTACCCGTCCTTTAACGAATCAGGTACATTCCTTCCCATTATCCTTCTTTTATTCTCTCCCTAACAGTGACCATCAGATCTTGGTCCTAAAATGTTACACCTTTCTAGGACTTAGAGTGTTTAAGGAGAATATCCGGCTGCCAAGAGCTCGTGTCTCAAGAAAATTTTGAGAGACTCTGGGCTTGGTTATACCCAGTTGCATTTACATTGTCAAGAAGAGTAGTTAGTCCAATGTGGGACTCGTCATCGCCCCTGTGGATGGAAGGATTCATCACTAAAGAAAAAGCCGAATCCATTCTTCAGCGCCCCAAAGGTCTTGAAGACCCTGGAACATTTGTGGTGAGATTTCCTACATCAAGAAGCTGGCCTCACCCAGATGCTGGCAATCTCGTTGTAACTTATGTTGGCAGCAATTCGACTATTCACCACAGGCTGATTTCTTTTGATTCCATAGACAGGTTTATTTTCTTCTCTGGGTTACTGTTTTTCTATTTGTTTGTACCATTTCTCTCAATTATGTTTCAAAAATTTCTTATACAATCTGTCTGTCCTCTTTCATCTTTTCAGTTCTTCCTCCGAGTCTGTAAAGCCTCTACAAGATTTGCTGCTTGAAGAGCCTGAGCTGTTGAGATTGGGAAGGTCGGATACCACTCTCGATTCTTATTCTTCATTGCCTTGCTGCGTGTTTCCATCTTCTTTTCATCTCCCTTCTTTCTTTTCTTTGTAAATAGTGTATGCATAATTCTGTGCTTTTTAACATATTGTAGGATGCTTAGAAGTAACTAAGTTGCTCATGACTCCATGAAGAAGACAGGATTCAGTTACTCAAGACACACCATGGCATCTTCAGGGCAGTAACTTCATACTGCTCTTTCTCTTTTCACGTTTCCCCGCTGTTCTTTCCGATGCCGTAATGGTTGGGGCAAGTACATAAATCAAGTCTTATATTTTCCTTTCAGAATTTGATAGATGCATGAAAACATCAGCAACTAAGTGAGCTCTCATAAATAACTGACTGGGCTTGATCACTTGAGTGCAACAGCTAATCCCTTAGAAGCTGAAGCTTTGAGTGAAGGTGAAACTGGATTGTCTCCCAGAAACACATCAAACAGAGCAGACGTAACATTCAATGATTCGATCGTGGCATCGATAGAACAAGGCTGCTTGTCAGACGAAACACAAACCTGAGAGATGAAAAAACACTAATCTTATGCTGTTGGTTGAAACGAGGAACAGAACGGATTACAAGTGTGTTTTTGGGTACTCACATTCATTTTAGTCGATTCCAGCCAAGTCAAGAATATGGAAGTTCCTTTCTTGAGAGGCCGTCCTTGAAAAATGCTTCTGAATGTTGATAGTGCAGATTCATCAACTGGATTTGGTGAAGCAATTCTTGGAGAGACAGCCTCATCCAGGGCGTCCCAGAATGTCTTACCATCCAAATCTCTCACTAGAACAATCTGAAGCAATTTCTCTGCAGGAGCTGAATATACCAGAGTAGTTATTATCAATCATACAATTGAGTCATCAACACTGAATGGAGAACTCAAAAACTCCAAACAAAGTTACCATGTAAGATTGCATTAAAGAGTGATGAATCCTGTTGCACTTCCGCAGCTGAAGCTGAACGCCCTTTCCAGGCGTCTAATTTGCTGAAGATGGAGGGGTTAGCATAGAATCCAGCAGCATAAACTTTCACTCCAATGATGGCAAATACTTTTTCCCTATAACCTAAACAAACAAATCTCTTAAGGTATGGCAGCATGAAAAAAAAAACATACCCAAATCGTAGTTTCAGATGAACATCAACTGACCAGTTCCAAGCAATGATAATGCAGAAGAGCTAACCGGAAGGCTCAATGATACTTGGAATTCCACCTTGGTCTCAGGTTCTTCCGTACACTCCCCTGTGACATTATTTGTTTCAGAAATGAGCCATCGTGAAGCTTTATCTAGACAAACCAGAACATCAAGACAAATTTCATATCTTTATACTCCACCCGAAATCTGATCTGGGAACACGTTCAAATCAGAAGAAAATAAAATTTCCATCTGCGTTTCTGAGGTTACAGTTTTACCAAGAATGTACCAGTTAAAGATGTGGCTGCCTTTGGTGAGAGGTGAATGTCAATTCTTTCGTTCCATCGGAGAGAGACATCGGGAGCCAATGTGAATAAGTAAGGGACAGAAAGTGGCCGAGTTGGAAGAAAACTAAGAAAACACGTTCTGGGATTTATCTGCAAAGCTTTCATCTTGGTGGGTGACAAATGGCGAACTGGTGTTGCACTTGCAATCGCTGCAACTGAAGCCATTCTTTGTTGGGCTAAAAAGAAGAACAAAGTTTCGGAGAGCCAACAACAACTCAACAAGGGTAATTGTAAATCCCATTCCCATCAGCAGAGACTTGAAGAAGCTTATAAGACAGGCTGGAACTGGAGCTGGAGCAGCTGGGTTTTGTGGGACCTTCTATCAAGCCTGGGGCAAGAAAATCTTATTATGGGTTGGAACAAATTTTAAGAGGGCCTAAAAAAATTGAACCTATATTTTTTATTTTTTTATTATCAAAGGTAGAGGGCCATGCCCCCTGAAACCGTCGCCCCTGCTACTAGCACCACTTCTGTATTAGCTAATGTTTTGGATAGTTTATGTCAATTGTGGGTGGCCATATGGCAATCGGAATTCGGAAACTTCGATTTTCGAAAATTTTCAAATTTCGAATTTTGATTTCGGATCATATTTTGGATCGGAACAAAAATAAAGGGTGAATTTTTGAATTTCTGAATTTTTGAACTTTTTGTCAGAAAAATTCGAATTTTCGAAATATTTTTCTAGTTTTTTGAAATATTTTTGAATTTTAATTTTTTTTAATTTTATTTATTTATTATTGTTCCAAAATTCTAATTTTCGAATTTTTGAACCAATTTTCGAATTTTCGAATCCCGAATTCCAAAATAAAATATGAATCGGATCAAAAATCAGATATTCCCGAAATAATTTTGGATCGAAACGAAAATTGTCATTTCTGAATTTCGATTTCCATATGTGAAATGTGAACTAATTTCCACTTTATATTTCTATGTGAATTGTACAAGTAAAATTCTAACTGTGCAAAAAGTCAATTTATAGTTTAGTTTGGAGAAGATGCACTCAAATAACTTTTTTCAATAAGCATCTATGAAGAGATATTAAGCAAGTATCAAAGAACTGTTTTTCTATAATCACATTTTAAAATAACACAGACAGACAAACTTTTCAAAATAGTATCCCTCTCCCTCCACCTCCACCTCCACAGTGTGTTAAAAACCCACCAAAACACACAGAAATAGTAAAATGCATGCGTGCAATTCATCCTGAGAACCTCATGAAACTGTTTTTGATTCACTCGAGTATTATTTATACCGCCGAGCAGACTTAGCAAGCTGATATAACCTCGCTCTGATACCATGTAGAATTTCCTAGACCAATATTACTTGAATGATATTGTCCGCTCTGGGTTCCAT
>JAOWBN010020245.1:0-10664 GCA_028565015.1 Pinguicula moranensis
TGATTTCTTCCGGGAAAAGGGGTTATTACATCAAACAACATGTTCCTACACACCTCAACAAAACGGGGTGGCAGAGCAAAAAAATCTAATTTTACTAGAAATGACTAGGGCCCTACTACTTGATTCATCGGTCCCTCAGTTCTTCTGGCCTGAGGCGGTTGCTACCTCTGCTTATCTTATAAACCGCCTACCAACAAAAGTCCTCAAACTTCGTACTCCACTCCAAACATTATCCTCCCAAACAAAAATACCATCCCTTATTTCCCTAGCTCCTAAGATCTTTGGTTGTTCTGTTTTTGTCCATATTCCAAAATCCCACTGCACTAAACTTGATCCCTATGCTATCAAATGCGTGTTTCTTGGTTATGGGGTCTAGCAGAAAGGATATAGATGTTTTGATCCTGCATCTCGTCATATGTACACTACGATGGACTGTGATTATTTGGAGACTGAGTACTATTATACCCGTGATAGCGGTCAGGAGGGGAAATCTACTATAGACCCGCTGACATGGCTACTTAGAAATGGATCTTCGTCAACACCTTCTCAATCTGTCGAGACAGTTTAGTCTCCTCCTGAATTGCCCCCTCCATTATTTCCCACATCTCCGCCGATCGGATATCCTGAGGTATGTACAACTAATCACGATCCTGGCGTTGTTTCTATGGATACTAACTCTTCTCTAGAGACCATATCTAATATTTCCGCTGCAAATAGTTCTAATGATACCTCTATAGCTCCAGATGCAGAGAGACAGTCAGGATATGTCTTATAATATCGAAGTACCAGAGGGGTTCCCCCAAAGCGGTATGAGCCAGAATACACACAAAAAAAGAACCAAATATCCTATGCCGCCCAGGGGGAACTCTACTGATCTAGCTGATGCCTTCCTAGTATCTCTTTATTCTGAACAGGTTCCAAGAACAGTACAGGAAGGCAAAACAGTGCAGAATGGTGTCAAGCCATGGATACTGAAATGAATGCACTTGTGAAAAATGAGACATGGGAAAAATGTGTATTACCCGCCAATAAACGAGCTGTTGGTTGCAGATGGGTGTTCACTATTAAGCATAAAGCTGATGGGTCAATTGAACGCTATAAAGCAAGGCTTGTAGCAAAGGGGTATACTCAGACATATGGAGTGGATTACTCGGAAACTTTTTCACCAGTTGCAAAAATTGATACTATCCGAGTACTGTTTTCTGTGGCAGCAAATAAAGATTGGCCCCTTTATCAATTCGATGTAAAAAATGCATTTTTACATGGCAATTTAAAAGAAGAAGTTTACATGGAAGCACCTCCTGGATATTCAGAGATTTTTCAACAAGGGGAAGTATGCCGCCTCAAAAAGGCACTATATGGGTTGAAACAATCCCCGAGAGCGTGGTTTGGAAGATTTACTGAAGCAATGAAAAGATATGGCTATCGACAGAGTAATTCTGATCATACTTTGTTTCTGAATAAACAAAAGAAACTGATAACATGCCTGATTATATACGTTGATGATATGATGATCACTGAAAATGACACGGTGGAAATTGAAGAACTTCGAGAATATCTATTTAGTGAATTTGACTTGAAAGATCTGGGAAGTCTCAAATATTTTCTTGGAATCGAAGTTCAACGATCAAAGGAAGGAATCTTCATCTCAAAATGTAAATATGTTTCGGATCTCCTTACTGAAACAGGCTAGATTGATTCCAAACCAGTTGATACCCCAACAATCGTAAATCACAAATTACGGATTATGGAAGGAGCACCACCAGCACATCAGAGGCGATATCAACATTTGGTTGGAAAACTTATATATCTGGCACATACTCGACCAGACGTTGCATATGTTGTAGGAGTTGTGAGCCAATTCATGCATAATCCACAGGAGGAACATATGGAGGCGGCACTACGAATTGTTTGATACTTAAAAGGATCACCTGATTGAGTAGTTCATTTTAAGAGGAACGGTCATCTTGATGCACATGGATACACAGATGCAGACTGGGCAGGGAATACTATGGAAAAGAGATCAACTTTAGGATACTTCACATTTATTGGAGGTAACCTAGTCACATGGAGAAGTAAGAAGTAAAAAGTGGTAGCGTTGTCAAGTGCTAAAGAAGAATTCAGAGGGATAGTACGAGGGCTAACAGAGATCTTGCGGCTCAGAAAACTAATGATGGAGATAGGGTTTCCCATATCTGATGGATGTCAGTTGAGGAGTAACAGCAAAGCTGCAATTAGTATATCAGAAAACCCAGTGCAGCATGACCGTACCAAGCATGTTGAAATAGACAGACATTTCATAAAAGAAAAATTGGAGGGTGGAGTCGTAACCTTATCTTAAATCAGGTCTAAAGATCAACTTGCAGATATTCTTACGAAGGCAGTACTAGGACCGGTCTACAAGACTATATTGCGCAAGTTGGGTATCGAAAATTCAACGTCACAACTTGAGGGAGGGTGTTAGAATTTAAAACACATGTAAAATAAGGTAGCAAGAATCAAATTGATTCTTGCTACCTCTTAATAAGAACATGTGGCCAAAGAGCAAGTATTTGACCACATGTAGAATTAACAAAGACAAGATCAATTAGAATTGGGATCTTGTGCTATATATATGGTGAATTCTAATGAGAAAATATGAAGAACTTACACTTTTCTTATACCCAAGCCATGAAAATTATCGATCGCCCCATGATGAATACAACAAACAGGTTTTCACGAAGCCTTTTTAAGGAATTTAGTCCAAAGAAGGTGTGCATCGGATTGCACTGTTACTACTTCACCTTGGACAATATTCGATGTGCTGATAAGGCCACCAAATCTCATTTTTGTAGCACCTGAAGTTGAAAGGTAGGAAGTACGTAGGGAACTATATCAAGATATGCTTTAGCATGCTGTAGCAAGACTACTATTCAAAGTTTAAAGAGAAAAAAAAACTTTTAAAAGAATCTAAGTATTTTATACTCACAGAGATTCCACTGAAGCCCTATGGTGGTTGTACTTTCTAAACGACAGCAAATAGGAATGAGGGACCTGCACAGTTGGTTTGATATGAATCTCATGATGGTGGCTCTTCGGAAGAAGATGGATGAGGCTATCATTTGAGAGAAGAATTATTCTAATGTTTCCGAAATGGCAGAGGACATTGATATTCCCAACTTCGTGGTCAAACCTTCCACCAAGAGCTCCAACAACAAGAATGCAGAGCTGAATGAAACGAAGTTAAAATTGATTCAAATGCCTTGAGTGGAACGCAAATGGAATTTCTAAGACATGCCATAGATTGAGGTTGCCAAACAACAAACACTGAGAATTGAATAAAAGGAAGGACTAGAATGTTACGTAACAACAGAAACAACAAAGTTATAACAGCAACATCTGGGTAAATTTTCCACGCAAACAGTGGACCAGTATCATATGAATATAAACAGAAGGAAATCAGGCAGATAACAGTAGTAGACTAACATTTTCATAGGCTTTGCATTCGAAATTCGAAAATTCCAATTTCCAAAATTTTTCTAATTTTGAATTCCAAAATAAAATATGGATCGGTTTGCAAATCACATTCCATTTCCGAAATAATTTTGGATCGAATAAAAAATATAGAGTGGATTTCCGAATTTTTTAATTTCCAAACTTTTTTTAGAAAAATTCGAATTTTCAATGGCACAGGTGTCTCCGAAGTCGAGGTCAGCAAGGTATCATAAAATGGGACAAAGAGATGCCTTCTCATGTATCTGTGACGTAATTGCGAAGTTTCTCTATTACTCACCTCTCCATCACTCCCGACTATGCACATGTGTCCCGTTGGGGAGAGAGACATGATCTCTCCCACAGTCACTGTCTGTGACTCATCTCCAACACCACTCCTCTCCTTCTCTCGTCCTATACCTCCAATGATCATGATACTCTCCCCCTCGCCCTACACCTCCAATGGTCATGATACTCTCTCTCTATCTTGCCGCACATCTACCGGCGAGTCCTCAAAAGTAAAGGATGTCTCTCGTATGAAATATGGCTCCTACTCACGAAAGGTAACATCTCTAGACACAAAAGATAGTTTCTCAACTAGACTCTAACAGACATCCCTTCTGGGTAATTGAGTTTCAAACACACACTTAATGGTTTTTGGATCAAATTTTCCAATACTAGGCCAGTTATTCTGCAGAAAACACACAGTCAAACAGCCTCAACTCTATCCAATCTCTCCTGGTACCTGTCAATATCTCATGTGGTAAATACCAATTCAGAATTCTTGATGGAAGTCGATTTATCAGGAAAGTAGCAATCATAACAGCTCAAACCCATAAGTACTTTGGGACATTCATCTCAAACATCAGACTTCTAGCAATCTCTAGGAGGTGACGATTCTTTCTCTATGCAACTCCATTCTGTTATGGTGTATACGAACAAGCAGTCTTTTGTAGAAATCCTTGTGTGGACAAGTGGTCTGCAAATAGATTGTTTGTGTACTCAATACCATTATTGTATTTTAGAATCTTCACTATTGCTCCAAACTGTGTCTGAACTTCCCTGTAAAAATGTTTAAAACATGTTAAGACTTCACTCTTAGTTTTCATCAAATATAACCATGTCATACGAGAATGACAATCTATGAATGTCACAAAATAACAAAATGCATTTAAGGTAGAAGTCGGCAAAGACCCCGAACATAAGAATGTACCACATGAAAAGCATGAGAACTCCTACGATAAGAGCTAACATATGAACTTTTGATATGTTTTCCCAACTTGCAAGAATCACAGACCAGTGTGTCCTTGTTAATCTGCAAAAATAACCTGGGATACAACTAATTCATAAGGGAGAACAAAGAATGACCTAATCGTATATGGAACAACATTAGCTCGGCCACCACCCTCTTTTCTTGTGTGGACTGCTCTGCTACTACTGAAAGATCTAATTCCTAGCCCTTTTGATCCATGTACCACAATCCGTCCTGCCAAGTCCTAGTCCCAAGTACCTTGCCTGACCCTTTCTCCTGAAAGATCACCTGTGGGATATCATAAATAACACGACAATTTAATTCAAGAATAGAGACACTTATGGAAAAAAAAAGGTTCACGTGAAATGAGGGGACATGCAAAATTTGGACAATGTTAGTGTGTTTGTGCACCGTATTGTATCCTCACCAATCACTGGTCGAGCGATGCCATATGCGGTCTTAACACTGGAAGACACTTCCAGGGGAGTATTTGAACTGAACTCCCTCGTAATACCTGCCACATGTATACTTGTTGCAGAGTCGCAAATTCAACCTGGGGCACTAGTGGTTGGATCGGATGTAAGTACAATAATGTCATACGTACCTCACATGTGAAGAACCACATTACCCGATGTATCTAGTATAGTGGGTGGGTCATCTTCTACTCCTTCAAACTCATCATCCTCATCATCCACAGTCATGTGTGTATGATAGCCTCCTCGTCCACCACCTCGAGCTCCACCTCTATTGCCACCCCAACTGTGTCTACCTCCTCTTACACGACCTCCTCTCCATATAGAATCCCTATCTCTCCTCGGTCGGGGACACGACTCCATCAGATTTTCTATCTCGCCACACTTGTAGCAACTACGATCCTCCCCCGTCAAAGAAAGTGTGCGTGTAGCTAACGTTAAGGTACCCAAAGCTTTGGCACACGAAACAACACTAAGCTCAAAATGTAACTCCATATGCCTCTCCACCTGAGTGGTAGATGGAATAACCATCATAGGCGAAAAACGCATCCCCCGCACTATCCCATAGATGGCTGCAGTGTAGCACGATCGAGCTTTAACAATGCATCCAACCATTTCCCCATCATATCATCATCAGCATTTCTTGCCATCTCGCAATGAGCATTCCACAATAATCAACACAATCCACCACTCACCACCACAATAATCAATACAATCCTCATAATTACTCTACCTCAATCAGCACAACTACTCCACAACAATCAATACCTCCCCACCATGCCTAATTGGAACCACACGTGGGACCTCAAAATTTAGGCAATTCACCTAAATCCACATAAAAACATTCTAGTACATCTACTGAAACATGAATAACCAGCAAATAGTACAACATTAAGGAAACCTGGTATCACGGATGCGTCAGGTTCAAAAAATGAAGATTTTGTTTTTTTCCTCCTTGGGTAGCAGTGCATGGCGACGGTGCTGCGATCACACAGTCACAGGAAGCTCTTGGCAAGGCAATTTTGGTAGTGGTGATGCCGGGGAAGGCAGTAGCAAGCGCGCTAGAGATCTGGCAAAAAATGTCATGAACCAGGATGGAAATGGCCATTTCTGATTTTGGTTCAAGAGTTTTTGTGAAGGGCTTGCTCTGGCAAGATTTTTCAGTGGCGAACGCGCAGCAATAACGGTAGGATTTAGGGTTTTGTTTTATTTTTTGTATGGCTCCAATACCAACCTAAAAATACCAACTTGATAATTCCACCAAAGGTTTAGTACATATATATTTGGGCCCAAAAGTGGACAATAAGATAAATAAACCAACCTGATTATTATGAGAAACAATACAAAGGAAGCATATACCAGCTAGACTCATGGTTAAAAATTGTAAAATGGAAACGGGAAAAACTTCTGCTATTGAATATTGTTTCTTATATCTCGTGTCATTACAACTCAATTTATAGTAAGTATGAAACTTACGAAACTTAAGTAGGTGGCACGAGGTCCACCTAACACCTTATTTGAAAACACTCTCCCTCAAGATGGGCAAAAGATATCAACTAAGCCCATCTTGTTACAAAAACTCTCAAGATCTAGGGGACTAAGACCTTTAGTCAATACATCAGCAATTTGTTCTTTGGTGACTATGTGATTCAGTTCTAACAACTTGCTATTTAATTTTTCCTTGATGAAGAACCTATCAATTTCTAAATGCTTGGTTCTATCATGTTGTACTAGGTCGTTGGCAATGCTGTTAGCAGCTTTACTGTCACACCACAACTTTAATTTCGGATCTGGATTCATCTTGAGTTCCACAAGTATTAATCTCAACCAAATCATCTCAGCAAGACTCAAGGCCATTGCTCTGTATTCTACCTCAATTGTACAACGAGTCACTACTATCTGTTTCTTACTCTGTTAGGAGACTAAATTGTCTCCTACAAACATGCAAGAATCGGACGTGGACTTTCTATCATCAGCATAGCTAACCCAGTCTGAGTCGCAATATCCCTTGATATTCAGATTTCCATTCTTTCTGAAGATCAACCTTTTTCTCGGTTCACTCTTCAAGTATCTCAATATCTGGTGCACTGCATACAGGTGACCCTTTCTAGGGTCATATATCTACTAAACATACTCACATCGATGATATATTCGGTCAAGTATGATTTAGATGTATAAATCGACCTATCAACCTTTGATACTGTTCCCTATCAACTGGCTCACTTTCTTCTACACTCAACTTCAACCTCTACATACCTGTCTCCTGAAGCAAATCTAGAACATACTTTCGCTGGGATAGAACAATTCTCTTTGGTCCACGAGCAATCTCAATCCCCAGAAAATACTTCAACTAGCCCAAATTCTTTACCTCAAACGCCTTTGCCCAGTCTCACATTCAGTTTTGCAATCTCGCTACCATCATCACCAGTAATGATCATGTCAACCACATATACTGCTAGCACCGTGCTATGACTCCATCATGCCTGAAGAATACAGTATGGTTGACATTGGTTTGTTGATAACTCATGTCAATCATAGCCTTCTTGAACCTGTCAAACCAGGCTCGAGGAGATTGTTTCAAACCGTACAATGATTTTTCAAGTTTGCAAATCAGACCCTCAGTCTGACTGGTGCCAAATCCCAAAGGAATCTACATGTACACCTCTTCTTCCAAATCGCCATGAAGAAATGCATTCTTCACATCGAGCTGATTCAAGTTCCACCCTTTATCACTGCTATAGAAACCAAAGTTTTGAATGTGCTCATTTTTACCCTAGGGCAAATGTCTCATCATAATCAATTCCATACACCTGGATGTATCCTTTGTCTACCAGTAGTGCCTTATAGCACTCCCCTCAGGGTTCTTCTTTATAGTAAATACCCACTTACATCCAATAACCTTTTTTCCAGGTGGTAGTGGTACAAGACGCCATGTTTTATTCTTTGTAAGACCCTCAAGCTCCTCTATCATTGTCGCTTTTCATCTCGAGTCTACTTTAGCCACCTGCCAACATTTAGGAATAGAGACAATGTCCAAAGATGCAATGAATGCTCCATGTTCAGGAAATATACGAGAGTACGAGATAGAATTGGCAATCATGGGGAAAAAACATATCTATTTGGTTGAACTCATGCATTGCTGCGAGTTATTCTCCTAACAGTAATATCATGGACAGGAATATCAGTAGGAGGAATAGGAATGTCGGAGAAGTAGTGTCGCCTGAAGATGAAGGTACCCCCAGAGTCAAAGCAGGTAAGGACCTTGGGCATGAGATTGGAGCATGTGACTCTGGAACCTCTCTAGTCTCCTCTCTCATCTGCCATCGAGTATGAAGATAGTGTCTCGCATATACCAACGACGGCTTCCCCTTGCTCAAAATCTTGCTCTCAACTGCACCCGACTCACACGCCGGTAAAAGACAAGAAATGTCTCTCACTCGTACTATCACATGTCCCCCCTTATCACTACTACTCTCATCTCTGTTGTTACTACTATTCTCTCCCTCTCGTCGTACACTATCACACGAGCCCTCAAGAGGTGAGTAGGACCCCTGCTGAAGTATGGCTCATGCTCCCAAAATGTAACATCCATACTCACAAACAATCGTCGCTCACTTGGACTCCAACACACATATCCCTTTTGGGTCGCAGAGTATCCTACGAACACACTCTTGATCGCCCTTGGATCCAACTTAACAGCCCCGGGCCTATTATCCTGTACAAAACATATACAACCAAAGGTTCTCAATTGAATAGTATCCCCTTTTGTACCATTACAGGTTTGAAATGGAGACTTTCAATCTTACACTTGAGATTGTATCTGATTAATCAGGAATGTGGCTGCAAGAACTGTTTGTCCCCATAAATATTTTGGGACATTCATGGTGAACATCATACTTCTAGCCACCTCAAGAAAATACCGATTGTTTTGCTCAACTACCCATTTTGCTCTAGTGTGTATGGGCAGGTAGTTTGATGCTTAATACCCAGTGATAACAAATATTCTGTGAACACTCTATTGGTGAAATTATGTCCCATTATCATATCTCAACCCCTTTACCATTGCACCATATTGCGTCTGTACTCCTTTTTGAAAATCCTTGAAACAGGCAAGTACATCACTCTTGTTTTTCATTAACTATAACTAAGTGACACGGGAGCAACAATCAATGAAAGATACAAAGTAACGAAATCCATTGAATATTACTGTTGGACAGGGCCCCCATACATTCGAATGTATCAAATTAAAAACACGCGAACTCTGACTACCAGAGCTAACATAAGAGCTTTTGGTATGCTTGTCCAACTCACAAACATAACAAACTAACTTTTCTTTATTCACTGTAGTAAATAGGCGAGAATAAAGTCGACTCAAAGTCAAGAAAGACGGATGACCTAATCGCCTATAGCAAAGCATTAGGTCTTCCACAGTACTGTATCCTCCAGGTTTCTCCATGATAAATGAAAGTGCTGAGTCTAATCCTTTCTGATCCATGTACCACAAGCCATTACGCCATGTCCCAGTCCCAAGTACCTTGTCTGTCCTCTTCTCCTGGAAGATCACCTAAGGTATATCAAACAATACAGTACAATTTAATTAGTTAATAATGACATTTAGGGAGAGGAGGTTAACATGAAATGAATGAGCATGCAAAACTTTGGACAAAGTCAAAGTGTTGGTACAATGCACTGTATTCTTACCCACTACTAGTCGATCAGTGTCATCGGCTGTCTTAAGACTCAACGGATTTGCTAAATGAGTATAGGAGCTGAACTCCCTAGTAGCACTCGTCATGTGTCCAGGTTTCCTCTGGAGTACGTCAAAGAATGTCTGATTCTCCTCAATGGTCACAGTACTTTCCATAGTCTCCACCTAATCAACATCCACCATCAAATTGGTGCGATAGCCTCATCGGCCACCACCCTAGAACCATCTCTCCTACCTCCGTCACCTCTATTTCTACCTCCAAATCTACCTCTGCCTTCAAAATCTCTCTTACAGGACATCTTTGGACAAGACTCCATCAAGTGGTCAATTGCCCCACACTGATAACAACTGCGAGTCTCCCCCTAGACTCTAGTTGCCCCTGAACTAGCAGTAGCTAACGCCTTCGCCCCTGAAACTACACTCGACGTAGAGTGTATCCTTATCTCACTCTCTGCCTGAATCATAGCAGCAATAGCCTCATCCAGTGATCTCCTCGAGTGAAAGGTTGAATTCAGATCCTTCAAGAATTTTGTAGTCTTTCCTTTCTCAAATCATTGTCGCATCTTGCATTTCGAGTCACTACAACTAGATAAGAGGTCATAGTGATCCATCTCATCCCATAATCGTTTCAGGAAAATAGAATACTCCTGAATAGACTTCTCCCCCTGAACCTCCACATTAATTTCCAGCTGAAGTTGAAATACCCTAATCTTGTTTTCAGTTCCGGAATAGGTAGTATTTAGGATAGCCCACATCTCAC
>JAOWBN010020256.1:0-10664 GCA_028565015.1 Pinguicula moranensis
GGAACTAAACAAGTTATTGCTTTCAGAACCTCCAACAAAAGCAGAATCATCTAAATACAATATCTGTGTGTGTATAAATTGCATGTCCATGTATCTATCTTCTACTTGTACAGCAGAAATGAGGGGGCAAATCTTGACTTGACTTGACCATGAGAAGATTTAAGGGCCAAAGAGGCCGAGATCCATAATGGTCCATCTCCATCATGTCAATGTTAAGAGTCAATTTGGCATTTTTCGCTTTCGCTTTCATATTTTCAATGGTAGGGAAGAATCTGCAAATATTAGACTTGGGTACTTAACCAACATGTTATGTCACTATGCTCCACAAAGAATTGAACAGCAAAACAGTAGCATTTACATAAAACTATCATGGAACTGATGCTCTATGACTTCATCGTTGTGATTGCAATAACATTTAGCTATGTAACAAACAAAGACAATAAAGCAACGATGTAAACCTCAACTTTATCTGGAATTGCTCCACCAAATTTGAATTGATTAATTAAAATGCAATTGAGAAATATCGGGATAGCTGCACAACATACCGAGCTTCTTCTCTTCCCTGAGAACACCAAACAGGTTACTCCTACTCCTCGAGCATTATAAAATTAGACTTGCCATATCATATACATGTGAGAATCTTAAAAAGTAAGGATTTTTGCACTAACATAGTAGAAAATTATGATTTTATTGGACCTTGAATCCTTGATTATTTGTTACGAATAACATAGAGGTATAAGATTCGATAACCCGATATATAAAAAAAAAAAAAAAATTGTGATTTTGAATCATAAAAGATACTCTTACCTTACTCCCCACCCGTTTTCAAGTACGATTTCAAAGTCAAGGCTTAACATTAAGTGTGGTTCAAGTCAGCCAACGTGTTTTCATAGAAAAATTTCCTACAAAGTTGGATTTTCCGAGCAACTTGGGCTGGGCCCATAATTAAGGCCAAACTTTTATTTGTCCTTTTCACAGACATTCTCAGTAATGAAACTCACATCTCGACACTCAATATATACTCCCAAAAAGGAAAATTCAATCTCCACTTACTTGAAGAATCCACCGCCATGGGAGCCGACGATGATGATTACTCCTCCTTGTTCAACAACAAATCGAATTTCTCTGTGAACAATAAGATCATGCTCACGGCGATAGCATCGTTATCGATGGTTGTTTCTCTGGTGACGGCACTCCATTTGCTTGCTCCGCCTCCAGGCCGATCTCCGGCGGCTCAGATTCATCATCAATTCATCAAACGTTCACACGGTGGACGTGCCGAAAACCGGCCTCGACAAGGCAATGATCGCCGCCTTGCCGGTTTTTTATGTTCAAACGGACGAATGGCGCGTGCAAGGACGCCGTGGAGTGCTCGGTCTGTTTGAGCATCTTGGATGACGGTGAAATGGCGAAGAAGTGATATACCGCACTCTTTTTCACACGTATATCACACGAACCACATAGAATGGATGAATGAGATTAGTTGGGTGCTGTGTTTAATATAGAATGGATGGATGGGATGAGTGAGGTCCACTATTCTTGCAAAATGAGTGTAAAAAAGAGTGTCGTATATCATTTTTCAGTTTCTTATCTTTCCTGTGAATACCAAAAACACTCCCCTTTTATGTAAGATTTCCTCTCCTTTTTATAGACTTTTTTAGGTGGGGTCAAGCATGGTTAGGTGCCATAAGCATGGTTAGGTGTCACTTGAAGGCATACTTATTTTTGCATGTTGCTCCTCTTTGGACACCTTGCATATTTTTACTTCTTTCTCCATTTTTCCATGTTGGGCTTGGGTTATTATTTCTCTTGAGCCTGCTTGAGATTCAGCCCAATCCGGGGGTTCATGAGTGTGGGCCCCAAAGGCCATGGGAGTGAGCACAAAATTACACGTACTAATAAAACTAACTTTTCCAAATAAAGTTTCTTATCTTTCTTGTGGATACCAAAAACACTCCGCTTTTATGTAGGATTTCCTCTCCTTTTTATAGACTTTTTTAGGTGGGGTCAAGCATGGCTAGGTGTCACTTGAAGGCATACTTATTTTTGCATGTTGCTCCTTGGACACCTTGCATATTTTTACTTCTTTCTCCTTTTTTCCATGTTGGACTTGGGTTATTATTTCTCTTGGGCCTACTTGAGATTCAGCCCAATCCGGGGGGTCGTGAGTGTGGGCCGCGAAGGCCATGGGAGTGGGCCGCAGATGTTGGGGCTCCATCATATCTCCGCCCCGTCCTTTTGTTCGATCGATTTTCTCGAGGATCGATAGAACAAATCGAATAAACTCTCTTCCTGGCCTATCGCCGGTGTAGCTCCGGAGGCGGACCGTCCTCTTTGCCCAATACCCCTTGGTACACGCGGCGGAGGTTGCGTGACTTTAGAATGGTCTTTGCAACTTCGTCTCCCGGCCAACCAAAGTTTGTCCACGCGGCCTAAACCTTGTGCAGAAACCCTAATTTCATTTTTGTTTTCCTTTTTCGGCCAATCAACTCCCTTCCACGTCGTCGACTCTACGTCTCCTCCGACTCTTTCGACGCGCTCAAGACTCGCGTGGATCTCATCTGCTCCGAAATTCCTCCTTTCTTTAAATGCCTTTGTCCAGTGATGAACCTTCCAGCAGAAATTTTCTTCAGGAATGGCGACGCTTGGTAAGATTTCTCTTGTCTTCTTCCTTTTTTTTCCTTCTCTGAGTTTTTCTTCTCACCCGTGTGCTTTCCCTCTTTTACGATTTTTTCCTTTGCAGGTTCCTTCGTTTTTTCGCCTGAGTTCTTGACTGGTGATCATCCTTTCACTTACGGGTATTTCTAGATGTTCGTCGAGGGTCAGGATTCAGGCCCTACTGTGGTGCTAGGATTGCCGGGGGCCTTATCTGGCGAGCCTTCGTATGTGTGGTACAACGGGAGTTGGGTTCACATCAACTCCCGCGAGATGGAATATCGTTCCTTGTGGGAACACTGTAAGCTGGAGGCGCTCAAGTGGATCCATGACTACCAGATGGAATTGGAGAACTCCCAAGCTGAGAGATCGTCTGTCTTCTCCTGTCTTTCTGAAATCCAGAGGGACTTGTCTCGCCATTAAGATATGATGGATACGATGGCGAACAGCTTGAACCAGATGGGCCACCTTATTACGATGATGACCAGGGAGAACAACCGACTGGAACCCATGGTAGCCATCATGCTCCGTTATTTTGAGCAATCCCGTGTTGTAGGCGGTTCTCTAGACCGTGATTCTCCTCGGGCCATTGGTGAGGCGTACATCCAGCGCTTCCTTGAGTTTCATTCTTTCCGCCATGTCGTGGCCCTGCGCGCAACTGAAGCGGCGCTAACATGCTCCCTGGATGACCTGATCTGGGAGTCTTCTCCTCGGATCGACAAGTTTTCTCACCTTATTTAGTGGTATCTATTTGTGTTTTGCTTTAGCGGTTATGTAGGGGATCCCTGTTTTCCCTTTTCTTGTAAATCCCCTTATGTAATGCTCATGCATGTTATGGACTTTGTCAAATATTTTATTTTTAATGTTCCGTAGCTCTGTTGGTTTTGTTCGAAATGTTTTAGTTCCTGTCTTTGTCTAAAAGTGGTTTCACTTTAGTCGTATCAGTTCTTGCTTTGTTGTTTTATCGAAGTGTACCACTAATTGTGCGATGTTTTATTTCATTCATATGATTGTGAGGTGAAGTGCGTAAGTCTGGGTTCTATTCAGGGGGTTTGAGCGAGATTTTGTGTTGCATCGCACAAATATAATGGTTTTTGTTTCTGGGTCCTGGCATGTAGTTGTAGGACTTGACTGTGAGTATCGATAGCTTCTTGGCTTGGTTACCAAGCTGGAGATACGGTTAAGGGTTGTACCTTTGTCTTCTTTGTGAAATGAAGAGATAGGAAACCTAGTCTGAAAGATGGCATGTGGTTGCAAGGCTAGAGTGTGAGTAGTTATCGCCTTTGGGTTTGGATTTGCCCGAGCCACTGGTGTGGCTTAGGGATCATTTCTGCTCTAGCCGTCCAGCCAGAAAGTGATGGCCTGGCAACGGTCTGACGGGCCTGAAACTTTTTGGATGGTTTAATTTTTCAATAACGTGATCTTTTGTTCAGTTTTTCAATAACGTGAACATTTGTTCAGTTTTTCAATAACGTGAACATTGAGTTTTAGCTATCTGATAGTTCCGTTTCTCAATAACGTGAACATCCGCTCAGTTTTAACGTATCGTGAGCATCCCGTCGTTCCTTTAAAATGCTTCTGGCATATAGCTCCTCTCTTGAATGTTCAAATTCCTATCCCAATGGGCTGCCACGGAATTTCTTGATGTTCCTCCGGTTCCATAAGTGAGGGAGGAGCTTCCCCTGAAGAGTTGCTAGCCTGCGGGCTCCGTTTTCGTGTTTTTTTCAAGACGGAAGGGTCCCTCCCAATTGGGTTGCAATTTCCCTTGGCTGTTGGGGACAAGAACTTTTCTTAAGATGTGATCCCCTTCTTGGGGTTCATTTTTGTCCTTTTTGAGTTTTTTCCCCTCCCTAAATCGTATCTGATATCTGGATAATCGTTCGCGTGCTTTTTCTCGGACTTCTTCCAAAAGTTCCAAATCCATTTTTCGATCAGCGGCATTCTGAATGGGGTTATAGGTGGTAACTCGGTAAGCCCCAAAGGCGACATCGGTCAAAGATACAGCCTCCGAGCCATAGGTTAATGCGAACGGGGGGTGTCCCGTAGAGGTAGTGATAGTGGTTCGGTAGGACCATAGGGTTCCTACTAACTCGTCCACCCAACCTCCCTTGTGGTCTTGGAGCTTCTTCTTTAGGCCAAGTTGTAAGATTCTATTAAATGCTTCAACCTGTCCATTAGTCTGAGGGTGGTATGCAGAAGTGAATTTTTGTTGGATCTGCAACGTCTTACACGAGGTGTTTAACTTTTCCCCTCGGAACTGCTGACCGTTATCCGTGATGAGGATCCTAGGTGTTCCAAACCGGCAAACAATATTTTTCCAGAGGAAGCGAATAATGTCTTTTTCTGTTATCTTGGCCACGGCTTCAGCTTCTGCCCATTTTGTGAAATATTCTACTGCGGTGATGATGAAACGCTTTTGGCTCGGGGCTGGTGGAAGTGGTCCTACAATATCCATTCCCCAAATATCAAATGGACATGTCGGTGACAACCCGGTCATGGGGGTGTTGGGGTAGTGTGTCCAATCCCTGTATCTTTGGCACTTTTCACACTGGCGCACATATTCTAACGCGTTCTGGAGCATGGATGGCCAATAAAATCCGTGCAGGTGGATCTTTCGGACTAGGGCTCTTCCGCCGATGTGGTTGCCTCCCTCCCCCTCATGTGTTTCTTCCAGTAGAAGCTGTGATTGTGGATAGGCTAAGCATTTTAGTAGTGGTCCTTCGAAGCTCTTTTTATATAGGATATCATCTACAAGTGTGAACTTGGCAGCGCGGATGCTTACTTATCGTGCCTCGGTACTGTCCACGGGCAACCCTCCATCTTTTAGATATTTGATTAACGGGTCCATCCAATCAGGACGGTCAAGTGTCAAAACATCTTGTTTTTCCAAAAATAGGACGTGATCGATGGCTGGTTCCTTTCGTATCAATATCTTTATAGTGCACCCATCTCTAACTTCTAAGTGGGATGCGAGGCGTGATAAAGTATCTGCATTGGAATTCTTTGACTGTGGAATTTGTCGAAGCTCAAAACTATTGAAATCCTATGCCAACCTTTTCAGCTTCTCTTGGAATTTCATCAGTGCTCTTTCGTGGGCCTCGAAGGTTCCTTGATACTGTTCGTGAACAAGTTGGGCATCGGTGAAGGCAATAAGTTTCTGTATCCCTTCTTGGTGAGCCGCCTCAAGTCCCGGTATTAGGGATTCATATTTTGCTGTGTTGTTGGTGACTGGGAAATCCAAAGTATAGCTATTTTTATAACCTCCCCCTCCTCATGTGACAATACGATTCCTGCTCCCCCTCGTTTTGCAGTGAATGATCCGTCAACATGGAGTATCCATGGTATTTTACGAATAGTGGTTCGGGTGGTTTCAGCGATAAGTCCGCAAGTACCTGTGCTTTTTTTGAACTTCTGGGCTTGTATATGATGTCATACTCACTAAGCTCCACGACCCACTTTACTAATCTTTCGGATACGTCGGGTTTTGACAGGATTTGTCTCATAGGCTAATTTGTAAGGACAGTGATATGATGTGACTGGAAGTATGGGTCTTTTTGCAGCAGTTGAGCTCCGGAATCGGATACTCCTGTAGCTTCAACTAAATCTCAGAAAAACATAGAGAATCCAGAAATACAACCCAAGAGCATGATTATCGGTGAAATCTCACAAAAATGGCTAAACAGAGGCCAAAAACAACGTGATTATATATCACGTATCAATGAATCAATCTAACCGATTAGAAAATGGGTAAGATCTAGTAAGAAACCACCGGAGAACAAGAAATTCACTCAGAGTAACGAAGAAATCAGAGAGAGAAATCGAAAGTCGAGAGTTGAGAGAGAGAATAAAAATTTATTGTATCGGCTCCCTCGAAAACTCCAGTTTAAATACCAATTGTCATGATTGAATTCTGGCCGTGGGATTGCACTAAATCAACGCTAAGGATCTGTCGAGAATAAGTACATTTATGATCCATTGGATTTGCATTTAAGTGAGTGGTCTGGATTGCATTGATTACACCGCTTAACTCTAGCCATTCGATCTTGTCAGAAAATGAATGCCTGAGATGCATTCGACCGTTTCGTCTTTAGCTTCTCCGAGAAGCTTCCTCTGTGGCCGCAGGATCAAAAAACCAGATGTATGGATGAGATGAACTCGAGAAGCTTCCATGAGAAGCTTCTGATTTGAGCGGTTAGATCAAACTAAAAATGGATGGATAGGATGAAGCAACAAATTTAAGTGCCAATGATTATCAGCAGCACAATCCAAGTTAATTGACGCTCAAGATTAAGATAAAAAAGAATTACACATGTCATGCTCAACACCAACAGATTTAAGACACATAAGCCATTTCACACAAGAAAAACAAATTGTTTTGGTAGCTTCATCCAACAATCTCCACCTTGAAGATAACCCAAACTCAAAGGTGAGCAGTATAAGCTACAAGAGCCAGAGTCCCCCATAGCTTCCAAATTCCAAAAACCTGCAAAATAGAGTTAGTTCATCCCAAACAGTTTCAGGTAATCCTGAAACTTTGCTTGAGTGACTACTTTAGTACCACAATTTGCTACATTCAATTCTGTAGACACCTTATCAAGTTTGATCACATTTCCACTAAAGACATCTCTGATAAACTGAAATTTAACATCATTATATTTGGTCCTTTCATGAAACACGGGATTTTTGCTCAAGTACATAGCAGATTGACTATCACATAATGCAGTCACAGGTAGATCTGAAATTCCAGCTTCACTAATCAAACCATGTAGTCACAAAGACTCCTTAAAGGCTTCTGCTAGAGTAATGTACTCAGATTCAGTGGTAGACAAAGCAACTACTGGTTGCAATTAGGACTTCCAACTTATACAGTTTTCACAAAACTAGAAAAAATGACAGAAAGTTGACTTTCTGGAGTCTAAATTTCCAGCAAAGTCATTGTCCACGTATCCACATATATTCAAAGATGGACTTCTTCTTTTAAAACATAATCCTAAATCAGAGGCTCCAATCAGGTATCTAACCGTCCATTTCAAAGTAATACAGTGTTCAAAACCAGGCCTAGACATGCATCTACTTAATAAAAATACAACAAAGGCAATGTCAGGTCAAGTGCTGACCATAGCATACATCAATGAACCAAACACATTAACATATGGAATCGTATCCGTTTTTTCTATATAAGAGGGAATTGTGGTGCTTTGCTCTTTAGGCAACTTAAAATGTGCAATTAAAGGCAAAGAGATAGATTTATAGTTATGTAATAGAAATTTTCTGAAAAGTTTTTGCATATATGAATGTTGATGCAGTTTCAACGTGACTAACTCTCTGTTTCTAACAATTTTCATTCCTAAAATTCTTTTTGCTTTCACTAAATCCTTCATTTCAAATTCATAATTTAATGGACACTTTAACTTTTCAATTTCAGGTTTAGAGTGGCTTATCTAAAGCATGTCGTCCACATAAAGAAATAGGAACATAGTATGCGAATATGTCTGCATGATTTTTTAGACATAGGACTAGTCCTTCCTCCGTGGCAGCGTCAAGTTCCGTACCTATCCGAATTTTCTGCTTGGGATTTTTTTCTCGAAGGGGAATCAACCTAAATTCTGGGGGGATTACGTGCTCGGTCTCTGTAATCTAAAACGTTTTGGTGGTCTTTTCTGGCTTGGGGGTTGGTGTAGATTCCTCATCTAAACATCGTTTCCTAGTGGCGGACATAGCGTAACATATGCTAGCGAATCAAAGGTTGGCTCTTACTTGGCCTACTCCATGTCTAATAGAGTGTGATGCATCTCCTCAATGGTGAGGGGATGCATAATGCCTGATTATGAACTGAAAAAATAAGTGGTGGAATAAAATTAAGAAGTTTCATGTTGTCCATTACTCTATCCTACAGCGTGGGCAAGGTGGAAACTAGATTTACATGGGGATAAAGAGGAGGGGTTAAAGCCCCCTCAGTAAGCATCTGTTGAAAGAAAACGATTGCCATAGAGAGAATTAATGCCCGATAGATAGTCTATATACCACCTAAAAGAGTGATCCTCGAAATGAGTGCATTGGTAGATTTATGTTGTGCCATGGCGTGAAAGAATGTTGTGTTATGATCACTCTCTTTTAGTCATTTCACATTGCTCTGCAGCTTCCGCAAGACCTCTTCTTATAGTAAGCATGTTTCATAATTTCGTTTAAGCTGGTCCAAGTTTGACTGAAGAGAATGATCACGAGTAAAATGGGTGTTAGATCCTATATTGAATATCGAAGTTCCTCTATATTACAAAATATATGCCCAAAAATCTCCTTATTCCATACATGTAAATGTGCCTTAAACCTCTTCAGTTTGCATGCTATCTTAGCCATGCAAAACAAGGAGCAAGGCTCATTCCAAGAGCCCGCTACAGTGAATAAGAAATTAATATATATTACCCACATACGTTGAAAGCGAAACGATGCAGAGTATTGAACCTATGTATAGTTCTTAATTAGTAGAGGAACATGATCATTCAAATCAACTGATTAAAAAAATATAAGAATGACTGCATAAAAATAAGAGGTTCATTCCGGATTGATAGGCCTGAGAATTGTCATTTTTACACCTATCGATTGAGTTATTGAGCAAGATTTGGATGAATTTTTAGTGCCTTTCATATCCTGTTGGGATATTATCCGGGTGGACCTTCATGAGAGCATTATGGATTTCTGTAGTGGGAGTTCTCTTCTCAATTCTTATGGTGCTTCGACATTGGTGTTGCTTCCTAAATGTGATGCGTCTGCCACATTCTCTAATTTTCGACCGATTAGCTTATGCCATGTATGCTCAAATGTTATTTCTAAGATACTTGCCAAGAGTTTGAGTTTTGTCCTTCTCCCAATTATATTTGAGGCCCATGGGGGATTTTTTGCTGGGTGTGGCATTGTTGACAATATTGCCTTGGCATTGGAAATTACTTCTTGCATGGGTTAACCGGCGAGGGGAAGTAACATGATTTTGAAGCTTGACATACGCAAAGCTTTTGATAGGATTCGATAGTCTTACCTACATGAGGTTCTTTGCCGTTTTGGATTTTTTGGACTTTGGATCTTGATGATTAACCATTTGGTGGAGTCGGCCCATTTTTATATTTCGCTAAATGGCTATCAAGCCGGATTCTTTCAGTCTTCACGAGACTTGTGCCAAGGTGATCCTCTTTCACCCTTATTATTCATTCTACGTGAGGAGCCTTTTACCAATGGTCTATCACATTTTGTTGCATCAGATTAAATTTTACATTTTTCTCTACCACAGGCGGCCTATTGTTTTCAATCTTCTATATGCCAATGATGTCTTTGTGTTTCTAAATGGGGGTGGTACGGACAAACTGACCGAACTGTTGACTTTTTATTCAACCCGGCGAGGAACAATTTTATGTTTAAGATAGTTTCTCGCCAACAAGGGGCATACACACTCAGGGCCTTGCAGGATTTCAGTAGGACACCTTCCTCTTTACCTATTTAGGTTATCCTACTTTTGGGGGGTCACACGACTCAGTCTTTATTTTCTTCTCTATTTGATAAGGTACGAAAGAAGTTGGTTAACTGGAAATGAAGATTGCTCTCATTGGGAGGTCGTATTACTCTCATCCAGTCAATCCTCTCTTCACAGGCTATTCATATATTCTCCCTATTCAATCCTCCAAAGGTGATTATCGACAAGTTGCCTAGTATATTTGTTGGAATGGGGTGAATCTGAGTTTGTTCATCGCTAGTATTGGCGATCATGGATAAACATTTGTTTTCCGAAAGTTGAAGGAAAGTTGGGCTTTTGGAATTTGTTTGACGTGATTCATTCTCTACATGCTAAGCTTGCCTGGAAAACTATTTCTCATTATTCGGTATATGTGATAAATCGCCTTTTGTTCTTATAGTTTGTTTATTTATGGAATTGACAATTGTTACATGTTATGATATAATCCTAATTTAACTGAATTGCCAAAAAATTACCTAACTAATTAAAATGGAATTAATTGTCATAA
>JAOWBN010020278.1:0-10664 GCA_028565015.1 Pinguicula moranensis
ACCACGGGGACAACGGCCATAGCGTGGACGAATGAGACAAGATGAAGATTTATATCAAAAGTTTGGTTGTTCGATAAATTACAATAATGTTTAAAGAGGATCCCCAAGGCTCAAGCAATGGAGCTTGCAACTACATGTGAGATGACCGTTGAACCAGGTATGATGAAACAACCTACCTAGAAATAATCTGGTTGAACAGGAGCCGCTACCTTGGGTCATCAACATGATCAATGGGGGATTCATGCAAGAAATCTCCACATGAAACTAGAAGAAAAAAACTTACAAAGAATTGAACATAGCCTTGATACAAGCCTCACTAGGCACTGACAATGTAATCCGCTTCGGGAAGAAGGAAATCCTTAGCAGGCTCTCCAAATACGTACCTATGGTTACCACTGTAACAATAGGAAAGTTTGGTGTAAGAAGAATTTCGGTCGACCAAAGAAGCTTGGAAAACATCCTGTCCTAAGGGTGTCCAACACCCGATGGGCTTTGGGAGAGTCCCATTCAAGTCAATCATAATTTTGCTCATCAAAGTTCTTGGCATGGAAGTCCAGTCCATGGAAATCATCGAATTATCTATCACCCTGGGTGAAGGTACAAATATAGTAACACATGTAATTCGATTAGTTGTAGTTAGAAAGCCAAATACTACAATGCAATACTCGACAGGCCCAGTGTCTCTACCAATTTCAAGTTATCATATCTAACTATCATAAACTCATAAAGTTCCTCAACCCTCATGGGATTAGAAAGTTGGAAGCTCAGAACGTGGGCCTGGTTCGCCCATCAAAGGATGAGCCACTGCAAAGAGTCCCTACAAGGTATGTAACCTCGAGCATATGTTGCTCGACCCCCCGAAGGATATCTAGGACCTAAACAACCCCGTTGCATCCTTTATTTGGAGGAAAAGTATGAGATTCCACTGTCCCTATATGAGAAGCTCCATAGGACCATCAAGCATTTCCAGAAACATCAAGCTCTAGTGTCTTGCAAGAAGGCACAAGTGGTCGAGGAAGATACGAAAGTTACAACCAAGGGGAGTAGAGACAAAACTAGAAGATCTGTAAGCCTACAAGAAAGGAAACATAGTGCTTGACAAAAGTGAGTAGTAACTGAATAGTCTGGGATTCAAATGGGAAGGGCGCTAAAGAGTGTCGGAGGCTCGAGCAAATGGGACCTATCGCCTGGAAACTCTAAGGGGACAAGCCCTCGATAAGGCATGATCCTTTGATAAACTGACAAAGTACCCCCATTACAAGCGAGGACCCCAAGGGTCAGACATCTTAAATTACTTCGCTTTACTGCTCATGATTTAAATAAAATGCATCACTTTAGAACATTGAAATAGTTCAAAGGGATCCATCATGCTCCCCACTCACAACAAAAGTACCTCGTTGAGGATTTAACAACATTGAACAAAATGAAACATGCTCTCCACATTAGTGAATTCCTACCCCACGCCCAAGAGTTTGTGATGGTTCAATACAAGGGAGGACATTTTACAAGAGGGAGTCGGAGTACTCCCACAAAGTAAAACAACATTTAAGATAACAATATCGGGGAGGCTAAAACATGCTCCCTAGGATATTGGCAAGAGATTGTGAGGGTTCAATACAAAGGGGGTGCCTTGAAGAGAAAAGGAGAAGCACTCCCATTGAAAAACTTGGGAAACAATATTGGCACCAAGAGCCACCATACTCCGTGTGGCGAGTATACAACACACATGAAAGGGGATCCCATACATAAAGAAACATGAAGAAAGAAGTCACTAGGAAATTTTGGGAGACCATACATAACACAGGCCGACTGACAAGATGTACAATTTTTTTTTGTCTAAATCTAACCTAAGGAAACTATATTTGCAAAATGTGTTGGGCATTTGGCCAAATAAAAGGTGCCATAGAGAGCTCCCATACCTTACAACTGCGGTGGGCACAAAAAAGCCTGTTCAACAAGTAGTTGAACTCTACGTATGTCTCAGCTTGATCTTAAGCGATGAGAAGTCCACCAAGACACAACCTTTCCAATAGGCACTAATACTCAATCACTGGTTGGTGATGAGCGAGTCTCAAGAGAGGCGGCGACTATGTCTCTCCATTATATCTTTCACTGCGCCCTACAGATTGTGTACCTCCTAACCTATACAATTGAGGCCATCCTCCAGGCTTCTCAGAGCCATGGTGGTAGCAGTGTTTCCCACGCTGGCATCGCCATCTAGTCTATTTACTTCCTATACACGCAGTGGAACTCTCCAGGCGCAAAAGGATTTCAAGACTTCCAGCTCCCTAATTTCCATTATGGAGTCGAGGGAAGCCAGAGTTACGGAGTGGGGAAAGAATGGAAAGGTAGACATTCCGTGAGAATAATATATATTGCAAGTATTTGTGCAGAGAAAGAAATAAGGAAAGAGGTATTTATAGCCACAAATACGCCTCTCGCATAAGACTTGAAGCAAGTACGTGTCGCCACCTTTCAACACCACGGCTACCAAAGCAGCTCCAAAAAAGATGCCCTGCTAGGTAAAATCAAAGGAATGCCTGCCATTAAGCTAACCGAAAATAGAAAGGGCATGTGGTAATTTAAAGTGAGCAGTTTCAGGCCTCGTGAAAATGACAGGAGCCCATCAAAGATGCCTCACAGTAGTTGCATGGGTTTCTCGCAACCAGGCACACTTTAAAGAGAGAACTCAAAGATAACCCCTTTGGAAGAAGGCTTCTCCCTGGCACACCATGCAAAATGGATTGAAGGGGCAATCAATTTGACGTAAAGACAGAAAGAAAGTTGCACGATTGCACAAAATGTTGAGATGATCAAATATAAGCATAAGTTTATAGCTAATACAATGTTCCAAGGAGCAATCATTAGGTCAACGGACGAGCAAAGCAAATAGTACATTTTCAAAGTGGATGGGCCTTCACTTGGTGGTATATCTTCTCACGAAGGGGTGCATGATCGAGATCAGGAATAGGCTCTAGGTTGAAAGGCATCCTTAAAGTTCTCATCCTTGCATTGGTTGAGTAGCTTGGTATTGTATTTGACATTTCTTTGGTCCAACTGCCTCCGAAGAGTGACCCACGCCTTTTTAGCAGCTTCTCTCACCACTTCCACGCGTATTTCTTCAAACATTGCTCCTTGCAAGCACTTCTCCAAGAACTCCTCGTGAAGTCATAGTTTCACAGCCTTGTACCTCTCTCTTTTCGCTTGGATTTGGCACTCACACCTGTCCTTGGCACTATGGGCCTCTTCCAATTGAACCAAGTAAGTTCTCCGCAGCTCTCCGTAGTCACTTCCACCGTGGCAACACGATCTTGGGCTTGCACTACCGTCTCCTCCAATTCCCTCACCCTTGCAGAATTCAAAGTCACTTCTCATCATGCTAGATTTATGGATTTCATATCTTCACCATATTAGCTTGTGTGGCATTCAACAAGGAATCCATCTACCCTATACAAAGAAAAGCAAACAGAGCATAAAGGAAGTATGAGGAGGTGTAAAGAAGTCTCACATACAAGCTCGGTGGAAAATTGTCTGAAGGCATGTACCTCAACTTGTTCCTATACTGAGAAAGTCTGCGTTAACCAACTAGATAAGGTTCTTGGCATATCCCTCCAGGTCTACCATCTTTGGAGCCTTTTTCAATCGGCGAGCCCAGCCTTTATGTATCTACATACACTCTTTGTTTGCCTCCTCCTCTAGCTTTTCCGACAACTCTTATATATAAAAAAGATTCACAAGTATCTCCCACGCTCGGATCTTGAGAAGATATGCTCTTTTATTTTTTTTCCCGAGGGAACTCCACAAAGATGGCCTCCACAATGAGACAGTGCTATTATCGGCTGATGGAGGTCAGCCATTTCATTGGAAGCGATATTCCCTAAGTTTGCCAGTGAAGGAGGAGAGGGGTTTGGAGTGACATTCGCATCAATGGTTGCCTCATTGACAGTCGTAGGATCTGAGGGAGTCTAGAAAGGTAAATTAAGGGGTTGGAGCACATCAATCTCTCCCGTCAACCTCTCGATGAGCGCTTTTCTCAGCAATATTAAGGATCTCTTCTTTAAGATAAACCAAATATTCACAACAATATAGACAGATACAAGAGATAATATCCTCGGGAATAAATAAACAATTAGGCTTGGGTGAATGGACAGATTCATGCTAGAAGATTGTAAAGTTCAAGGTGAAGGAAGGAGGAGGACGAATGAAGAAGAAATATTTCTTCCAGTCCCTATAGGAGGAAACAAGATGTGACACGATCCTCATCTCCAAATGGGGATGGAGATACACACCCTGTTACTTGTATTTAAGGGAAGAATTTATAGAGGTCCAATAGAAAGCAAAAATTTCACCGAGACCCGATGCTAGGTACAAGATACAAAACAAGATAAGGTGGGTGTACACGTTCGGGGCTAATTAAAAGGGCATTATATCGTAAGCTTGAAGGAAGGTGGCGATGAAGGGATGAATGGGGAAACGAATTCCTCCCTGCAATGGGGCCTTAAAAATGATAAAACACCCCTTTTGGGGTTGAGGATTTCATCCCTAGCAGATGGAGAAATCAAGTCATAATTAGTTGGAATATGGAATTTGGCCCTAATCTCATCTAAAACCTCAAATCTACTCGGGAGGCATTGCCAACAAAAGGTACCCCAGTTGAACCCCTCATATGGGACGAATTTGAAGAACTACCCCCAGCGGGGAGAAACGACATCAGAGAGTGAGCCAATCATTAGACCACTCTAGGCCCCGCTTGAGCCTAGGCCACTGGGCCCCAGGAGTATTACCCAAGTCCCCAGATTTATTCGACTTCATCATATCACCAATACAATAGAGCTAAATATGTAAAATGAAGGGAAAAGGTTAAAATGGAAAATCAAAAACAACCAAACATATTCGAAATTAAAACAATAGGACGACAACGATGAAAGTGAGTTGGGAAGAAAATTTTCACAAGGCGCTCGAAGAAAATTTGCACAAGGCGCTCGAACGTTGCACACACGCAAGAGACAATACGAAAAAGTCCAAGAAAGTTCAAGGGCCATATGTCTATTCCCCTTAAACTTGGGGGATACGTGATATGGGTTGAAAAAAGATTTATAAAACCCATCAGGTGTCGGGCCCACTCACTGTCTGGAGAAGGAAATTCACCAAGTACACAGATTGCCTCGAAGACTAAACACACCTTGAGGAATCCACCTTGTGCCTTCACATATGACCCCTGGAAGGAACAACCTCATACCAGTTGCAAGCTCCCTCGAGGTTGGCACATGCATCCCTCTGACAAGGACTCAATGGGTGCCAATATAACATTCAACCACAATTGCCCACAAGTGAGACATACGGTTTACAGTGATATCACGTTAGCTCGAGGAGGAATGACCGGTATCACCCACAAGATCCTTGTATGCGAGCACATGCATCCCCCCGACAAGGATGTGATAGTCGCCGCCAGATAGGCTCATCCTCCTCGAGCCACCTATAGAGAATATAACAAGCAATCACAATCACAATCGCAATCGCCCACAAGTGGGCAGACGGATAACTGTCATACTCATAGAAATACCAATATATCCTTGTATATACTTTATAATATATTAATTGGCCAATGAGAAAGATAAAAAATTATTGGGGAATACAGTCGAACATATTTTATGCTTATTTCTTTGTATTTCTTCTCTTCAAGAATTGTATAGTGTGAATTAAAGAATTAGTGAAGCCTACACTAGCACCTTTGCATATTTTTTCTTGGTTTCATCACGACTTAACACTCTTATGCAGATTCTTGTGTGATTGTGGCAGGTACAATACGAAACTCAAAGGGATGATAGAAAATAGATTTGAGCCACAAACTACAGACAATGAAGATGATTTTTTGTGTGTTTAGAAAAATTGTTTATGATTTTTTTCCGCATGTTTTGGATATTGGGTTATGAATTCGGTGGTTAAACAAGTTGATGGAGTTTCCAATTAGGCAGAGCTTGAGCCATGCCAATTCCTATGAGGGGTGTACTTCATCTTGCTTACCGGGATTGTAGGTACATTCCAGACCCGAGCAGTGATTGGGGGCATGGGTGTCCACCCGCAGAGTTGTTTCCCTGTTCTTTCACTTGAGCTTTCGCTCCAAGAGTTGTTCTCACTGTTTCCAACTTCCCTTGAAACCATTGTAGCTTATAGCGTACCATATTTGCCTTTAATTTGTGTACCAACCAAGATGCCATCCAACACTTGTTCCAAAATTCTAGGTTTTGGTCGACGACAAGCCCAATTCAAAAATGTCTACCCAATCTGTCTAGTTTTGTGGTAGATGCACATCACGGACATGCCTGAATTTTAAGAAGAAAATATACATCTTGTCTTGCGTCCAGCATTCAGATAAGTGTGTGTAATACTAGGAGAGTGTTTCCTCCCCCCATTTCCTCGAGAATTCCCAAAGTGCCTGGGTCATATTTGTCTCCGAATTTAGGATTGAGAGACTGACTCGGTAGTCCCTGAGTTTTCGTTTGTCTTTTTGGCAATTTTTGGCCAGGTGGATTTTCCGGTGGGAGGCTGCTATTTAGCGAGAGACATTTCCCTGAACTTTAGGACTTCCTAACAAATTATCTGCAAAACTGTAATCCGATAAATAGAATGTATCTAATATTGAATTTAAATATAACAAATCGAAATATGATAATGTTACCTTGTGCGGAAGCTTGATCGGATCGAACATCCGGATAACGAGTCTACCATAGTCTCGTTAAGTATTCACGTACTCAAATCTCTCATTCGGAATTGGTGAGACACTAATTCGAGAAAATTTACTCTGGGTTCTCAACAAATGAGGATTATGTATATTTCATATATCGAATGAATAAGCATGTAGCCTATTTATAGGACTTGAAAACATTTGTTTATTCAATATATAAACATTACATAAATCTTTATATCGAATTTTAAATATTAGTTTACTATTTGAACATTATTCATTTTGACAAATGAATAGTTATAATGTGTAAAAAAATGTTCGAATGTTTTCTTTGTTTTTGACATTTTCCAACAAATGCAATAAGAGAACCCAATCTTGAGGCTATTTCGACAAAAAAATGCCTCATATGAACAATGGAGGGGAGTTTCCTTAACTTGAACCCAAGACGAACGAGCGAATTTCCTGTTAATCAATCTCCACGATTATAAGGAGCATTTTAAGTAGAACCTTCAACAAGGTGACATGATCAGACAGAAGGTGAGATTGGCCATCAGATGATTGCAATTTAAGTAGCATTTCTCCACCTACCAGGTGAACTCATGAAGGATATGATCCATGCTAGCCAAGTCCAGAAGAGGAGTTGGAATCCCTATCAGACAGTTAAGGAGACATTGAGAGGCCGTAGGGTCAGGCTTGAATATGAGAGGAGACACTATTTTAGGATCCTTAGACTCAACATTGCCATAACTATTCCCTTCATTAGGCTTAGACAAATGGACATTCTCTTGAGATTCATTGAGACCAGCAGTGGTACTTTCACGAGGACTCCTTGCAACACTTACCTTTAACTAAAACGACCCCACCCAGATTCCTTTTGTCAAGAAAGTGTTTTTGATTTAATCATTTTTCTCATCTTTTCATATGGTAGTTTGTACAATACTTATACAAAGTTTTTCTCATGGAGATCACGCGTGATGATAGACAAAATCCCTTTACAGTGTTTAGTTGTAATATGTCACAATCTGCCGTGATCTCCTCTTAATTACAGGGATTTTTTCAACACTCCCCCTCAAGTTAATTTGGAGGATCTTCAATTCTCAACTTGTTTAATGTTTCAATGAATACTCGACTTGACACAACTTTGGTTAGAATATCTGCTAGTTGTTCTTCTGATCGTACAAACGGCAGGCTGATTATCCCTTGATCCAGTTTCTCTTTGATGAAGTGTCTATCGACTTCAATGTGTTTGGTTGTGTCATGTTATACAAGATTCTTTGAAATACTTATAACTGCACAATTGTCACGCCTGAGCTGGTATTGTTTAGTTTGGGAATCCAAGTTCAGACATTAACTTTCGTATCCACAAGATCTCAGTTAATCCTTGAGAAATTCCCCATAATTCAGCTTTTGCGCTTGATAGAGCAACAACCTTCTGTTTCTTACTCTTCCAAGTTACTAGATTTCCTCCTACTATCGCGAAATACCCAGTTGTTGACCTCTGATCTATAGGGTTTCCTACCCAATCAACATTTGTATATCCACAGATATCGAAGTGTCCATTTTTCCTGTAGAAGACTCCCTTTTTTGGTGATCCTTTTAAGTATCATACAATCCTTATTGCAACATCCATGTGATCCTTTTGAGGCATATGCATGAATTGACTTATCATTCCCATTGCATATGCAATGTCTGGTCTAGTATGAGTAAGGTAAATTAGTTTATCGACCAAGTGTTGATATTGTTTTTGATTTGCTGCTGGTGCTCCCTTAACTATTTGTAGTTTCTGGTTCATGATTGTAGGAGTATCAGATGGTTTACTATCTGCTAGTCTAGTTTCAACTAACAGATCCAAAATATATTTCTTCTGGGAAATGAATAATCCTTTTACGGTCCTTTCTACTTCAATTCCCAAGAAATATTTTAATTCTCCAAGATCTTTCATTTCGAATTCACTAAAGAGATTTCTTCGAAGTTCTTTAATCTCAGTACTGTTATTTCCTGTGATTATCATGTCATCCACATAAATAACAAGGCATGTGATTAACTCCCCTTGTCTCTTTAGAAACAGAGTGTGATCAGAATTACTATTTGTATCCATATTTTTGTATTGCTATTGTGTACCGTCCGAACCATGCTCGAGGCGATTGCTTCAGTCCATATATGCTTTCCAGAGTCTACATGCCTCATTCTTTTTGAAGTGATGTGTGAATCCAGGAGGTGCCTCCATATATACGTTTTCCTTAAGATCGCAATGAAGAAATGCATTTTTACATCAAACTGATGAAGTGGCCAGTCGAAGTTTGCAACAATGAAGAAAAGAACTGGAATCGTATCAATTTTGGCAACTGGAGAGAATGTTTCATAATAATCGATGCCATATGCTTGTGTGTATCCTTTCGCTACCAGTCGTGCTTTGAACCTTTTTGTTGTGCCATCAGCTTTTCGTTTTATAATGTATATCCACCTACAACCAACTGCATGCTTACCTAGAAGAAGTTCACATATATCCCATGTCTTATTTTTCTCGAGGGCATTCATCTCTAAAGACATAACTTTCTTCCAACATTCACTTGATTCTGCTTCTTGTAATGTTCTTGGCATTCTTTCAGAATATAATGCTGCAAAGAACGCATAATCCCTTGATTTTCTCCACCTGACCAAGTTAGCCATGGGGTATTTAGAGGCATGTGACACATGTTCCGGTTCATATTTTTTCGCAGCAACCCCTCGTGTACTCCTAGGAGGCAATACATAATGTAATATTGGTTCCTCATGTCTTGCCTCAAGTATTTCATTCCTGTCATTGTTAGTGATAACATGTACAATTTCAGCATTGTATTCTGAAGGAGAAGACTGTACCTCAGGAGATTCAGAAGTAGTAATATTCTGTCTCCAAGAAATCATAATCCATAGTTGTATGCATGCAATGAGTGTGTGGATCGAAACACCGGTATCCTTTCTTGTTTATGCCATATCCCACAAAGATACACTTCGTGGCGCAGGGATCGAGTTTATTCCTATCTGTTTTTGGAAAAGGAACAAATACGGAACAACCAAACACACGTGGTTGAAGGGTAGGATGGGTGGGCACGAAAACAAAATTTTGTAATGTTTGGAGTGGTGTTTTGAACTTGAGCATCTTTGTTGGTAACCTGTTAAGCAAATAGGTGGCAGTGGCCAAAGCTTCGGGCCAGAAAGACCGAGGGAAACGAGATTCTATCATTAGACCCATATATGGTCGGTTTAACCACCGTTCGTGCGTCAAGTCCACTCTCTGGTCCCGATGATGATTCACCCATATCTTTCACTTGAAAGATTCCGCATCGGGTGGCTTCTCGACGAACTGCTGCGTACGCAGCTTCAGCTGAGGGAAGGGGAGTGATCTTCAAGAGATCTCGTTGGATAGGATCGAAGTCATCATTTACCGCCGATAGGAATTGGTAGAGTTTTGTCTCGTCGCAAATTCTATTGAATTCTGTGATGTCCGCTACCAATTTCATTGGATTAGGTTGACGGCGTTCAATTTCTTGCCATAAACGTTGCAAATTCCCAAACAGTTGCTCTAGTGTTCCGGATCCTTGTCTCTGTTGGTTTACTCTAACCATTAGATTGTATATTTGGATTGGATCCCCCACATTTCCATAGGTAGTAGCAAGTTCTGTCCATAGTTTCCTTGTCGTAGGACATTCCGCATAGCAAGGTACCAGTGTTAGCTCGATAGATTCCAGAGTCCAATGGCACACTGTTAGGTCATTTTGTTCCCACTGTGAGTATTCTGGATCCTTTAGAGTTGGAGATTGTGGGTTTCCGGTGATGTGTCCGAGGCGACCCCGACTTCCAATAGCTACCTTTATCAAACGAGATCATAGAGAGGATAGTTTTCCTCATTCAGCTTAATCGTGATATTCAGTGGATAGTTTATATTTGAGATATAGGTGGACATAGTGGTTGGATTAGTCGTTGGAGTGGCCAGGGGAAG